>JAAAKQ030046762.1:3064-16451 GCA_010016005.3 Zanna intricata
ATATATATATATATATATATACAAAACATAAACTTTTATAATTTTTTTTTTGTTTAAACCGAATGAATTTGAACACTCACCACTGGTTATTAACTCTTTTATAAAGCCTAGATAGAATTAAAACATTTAGAACTATAAACGTTCTATTTACTATAAACCATAGTAGATCAACATGATCATCTGTGATCTATCAACTGATTAATTAATATGCCTAGTCATAACCCAAGGAATAAATTTATATTCGATAATAAAGTTATTTATCATATAAATTCATTTTTATGTTATAAAGGGTAGATAGCTTCTAAAAACCGAGTAAATCCATATCATTTATTGTAAAAAAGTGTTCTTAAAATAGAAATTTATAATAGGACCTAGGAAAAGCCAACTGTGAAATACGGTTCGAGTGGACGTTCAGCCAAACGTAAAAACTATCTCAGAACAAGATGGATCAAGAATAGAAGAAAGGAAATGAATATACCGCAAAAAAAAACAATTAGCAGAAAAACCGTGAAATGAAACTATAATATCCAAATTTCAGGCTTTTAACAGTAGTATAGATGCCTATTTTGCAGTTACTCCACAGGAAATTAGTTTTTATGTCCGTAATGGAAGCAGCTTATTACTGATCAATAATCTTATCTTGTTTAATTCAAATATTTATTCTGTAACAAATATATACGTAAGAACGTAGGTTTATCTAAATTCTTCCTCGTTTATAATGTTATGCTAAAACAGAATTATATTATATTTAAGTTTTAAGAAATAAGTTTCTTAAAACTTTAAAACATTTTAGTCTACTCAGAGTTTCCATGGTATCAGCTGATAAAGAAGCAAGTAAATCTGAGGATAAAATAGTTGAATAATGAACTAGATATTTCTTTTCATGTTTGGATGAATCTGAGTAAGATAATTCTTAATATTAAACAGAACTGATAAAATTTGAAATATTATTTCAAATTTTTATTTGGATTTTGTCTAGTCAAAATCGATTCTCAAACTTGAAAAAATCGAATTTGAAAAGTCCGGTTATTAAGCCAGAGTTTAAGTTTAGATAATAATACTCTTTATAGTACGCAGAAATACTATTTACGTACACGAGTTTAAAATGTATTTTAAAGCCAAATTATAATCATACATTATTTTTATGAAAAAAGGTACACTCATATTTTAAGTTGGTCAAAACAAAAAGTTTTATTCAATATTATACAAATATTAACCACGATCATTAGCTTCTACGTAAAAAGTTTATTACCTGCCGCGTTATTAATGTACAATCATAAATCAATGATTAAAACAAACAAAAAGTTGTTATAAAATACTTTGAAATAAGCCTACCGCTCAGCGATGTCTTTTAATTTTTAGACTTCTTTTTTTTAACTTGAATATTATTAATCAGCTCAAGATTTGTTTTTATAAGGTGTGTTAAAAAAATAATGAGAACTTTTTAATTCTTCCTCTATGTTTTTTCGACCGATTACATCTCTTTCTCACACTACAACAGCACAGTATGTCATGTTTAGCAATATGTTGCCAAATCTGAACCAGGCGTCTGCTATCATAGTAGATGCCTGGTTCAGATTTAGCAATTAAAGTAATTGGACATATTTTATTACAAGTAGCAATTTATTTTGTTTGAAGAAGATAGAATTTGCATTAAATGTTGAATTAAAAATGGTATAAAGTGCAGTGAAGAGATGAAGATGTTAAAAAAGTTTTTGGCAAGGATGTTACGTTTATACTAAGAGTTAAGAGTGGAACGAACGCTTTCAAGTAGGCTAAAAATACGACATAAGGATTGTATGTCTTAAAATATCAACAACCAATGAAGAAATATTGATAAAATAAGGGAAATTTTGATCGATAATCAACGAATAACAATTGAAGAAGTGGAAATCTCTTATGGCAGTTGTAAAAACATTTTAACTGTAATTTTGAGTATGAGACGAATAAAATCGACAAAAATAATAATATAATTATTAATTACATAATTTACAAAACTGTTGAATATTCGACAAAAGCAGAATTGCAAAAACATTTTTGATCTCAGCTAGAATTGCTAGCTGAGATCACTGATTACTGAGAATTACTCAAATTTATCATCATAAAGGATAGTGATAACTAATTGAAGGTCCGATCATCTTGATGGAAGCTAATTAAACTTAACACTGACAAAAGTATCCCAATTTCGATCGAATTTTAAGATTCTCCTTTCTGTTTTTCTCGATTGTGTCGACCATTATAAATTCACATTACAAGGTATTCGGTCAACAAACAATATTACTTAGCAATTTTAGGCTATTTACGTTAGGCGATCCAAAGACAATGATACTAATTTGGGTAAGGAATTCTTGGATTTTTTAAGAGAAAAGAACACTCCAGTTCATGATCCAGTTGAGAATTCTCTATTGTCTATTCTTATTAAGCGATAAAATCGCTAAGTGAACTTAAGCTATACAAAAAAATGTTTTCCAATAATGTTATGAGTATTGCTACAAACGTTGGCACAAGTGTGTCACACCCTGGGTGATTTCTTTGAAGGGGAACAATATCAATGTAAAGGAATAAATAAATTTTTTTTAATAAAAATTAAAATTCCCAATATTTTTTATCTCACCTCATATACCATTCTAATTCCATAGGTATATTCAAATTAACCAACTATTGAATAAGATATTTGAAATTTACCTATTTTTAATTTAATTAAAGATACGTTTAAATAATCTTTATAAGAAATGAAAGAGTATTATAAAAAAACCAGAAAACATGTCTTATTCCATTTTAATTCTGAGACTCGAATAATAAAAGGTTTATAGAATTAAAATTAACTATGAAAATCTCTATGTAAGTGATAATACATTGTAGTGGTTATATATTGTAAAGGACACCATATTGTAGTGTTAACAATGTAAGTCCAATCTTCAATAGAATTTTAATAGATAAACAGAGAAAAATTTAATTTAATAAATGTTCCTAACTGGAAAGTAACTATTTTTCGATGTGAGACCACTACATCTCAACTACCAAATAAAAGGAAAACTATAACTATCAAAAAGGAAAAGAAACTATCGGAGAAAAATTATTCAGTGAAAAATTTTAAATGGAAAGGATAGGATTGTAAACTTTTTAATGACATTGAAAAATAAAAGTTTTGATACAAAATCTTTAGACTACAACAACTCTAACCAAAATGGTGTTAATTACATTAAATACTAAAAAAGTAAAATTTATCAAACACTCCCAAAACAAAATCATCTATTTTTCGGTATAAGACTTAGGATGTATTGAAGGCAGCTTATGAAACTAACATCAGAAAAAATATTAGTCGCTGTATTGGTTGAGGTTTTAGTAAACATAACTTTTGAGGAAAATTTTTCAATGAACTTATAGTCATATGTCGAACCTTTTACTCTTTCCATTTAAAAGATTTTGGTTACACAAAGGCAATTGTTGCACTTCAGCGATCTCATACTGAAAAAAGATCTTTTGAAGAAGAAACATTTGCTAAATTTTATTTATTTTTTTGTGTGTTTCAGTGTTGACGGTTAGATTTAAAAGTTACTGAAGATCTATTTTGAAACATCCATAAAAAATTATTAAACGATTGTCAGTTTGGTTAAGATTATTGTCGGTCAATATTTTTTATGTGAAATTATTTGTTCTTCAGAGCCTTTAAAATAATTTGTCAGAACCCTAACCTTTTCAGTTAATTAATATTTGATCCCTTTATGGAGTTACCCTAATTGCTTTAGGTATGGTGGTATGGTGAATTTTTTGGATTTCCTTTTACCAAAAAATGGATTGCTTTGGGGTAAAATCATTTGGAAAACTTCATTTTGATAACTTAAAATTTCACGCTTAAACTCTGATTAACCGTTGAAATTATAAGTTACCATTAGTTTTTAACATTCGGTATAAATATCTAACCTATAACTTATTTAGATATTAAGTAAATATTTATAAAACAGTATTTTGTTTTCAGTTATACGTAAACGTACATTATGACATGCACACCTTCACGAGCTGTCCGAGATGGGATACGGAAAGGCCATCTCTTCTCTCCTGAAGAGATTATGGAAGTTATTATGAGCACAGAAGATGGTTGGAGACAGTGTGCGAGTTTGTTCTACAGAATATTCGCTAAGAAGCTAGAGGAAGAGGCTAGCGATTAGGTTTTTAGTTTGGAAATGGAGGTAGAAGGCCAGCACCCGGATTTTGGCGGCGGATGTCCACCAGGATCGTCGTCGCTGGGTGACCTCGGGGGACGCTGGAAGCCCCTATGGAAGAACAGCGCAAGTTGAGCCCGCAGGCACGTTAGGTGACGATATCATATTTTCGAAGAGTCACCGCTTCGTGAAAGGGAGTGTGGTTTTAGTGGGTCCCATCAAATAGCAGTGAATCCCAACCACCCAGTAGTATGGGCTACTGGGCGTCTGGTTGAGGCAGAAAAGTTATACGTAAATGACACATTTTTCCTTTTAGGTAATATTCAATGATAGACAATTATTGGCCTGAAAAATGTTGAATCAAAAATGACATTAAATAAATTGAAATTATTTAAGTTAAAAGTTATTAATAAAATTAATTTTTTTGTAATAAATAAATGTAAACAATATCGATACTATTTTTTTTTATTGTGTATATATATATATTTGATTAGTTTTTTGAAATTACATCAATGATATAACAATATATATTTAATTTTTTTATATTTTATTAATAACAAAGAAATAATAACAATACAACATGGTACGATGTGATGTGTTTTTTTTTTTAAGTATAAAAGTATTGTTTTGATTTATGAAATGTATCTTCAAAAGATAGTTACAATTTTATATTTTTTTAAAAAAAGAATAGTTACTCATTAAAAAAAATTACATCATTAATATTAAAAATTTATGTACTAGTCATTTATAATTTGTTTATTTTAAAATCAATATTTTAAGTTCGTCAAAATTTAGAGAGAAAAATATATTCGTATGTATATAAATATATATACATATACCCACACATGTCGTTGTAGATCAGTTATTAAATAATAATAATAATAATAATGCATCCGTTTAACTGTTATAGTACTAAATTACTTTCTGCTGTTCTTTTTTTAGTATACTTAATATGTATGAATTATTACACGTAAATACGATAAACATAATTATACATTAATAAATTATTTATTTATTAAATTTGAGTAACAAAAACAAAACCAATATATTATTTTATTATTTTCAACTTGTACATATCATTACGTATAAGCTACATAAACACAATTTTTCTATAACAATACGGTTTCCTTTGGTATCAATTATTTTTCACATGAACTCATTTTAGTCTGTTGTAAAAAAACACACATTCACTGGTTTTCAAAATTAATTACACGTAAAAATGTTTCCTTAATTTTATCATCACACTTTCACTTTCTCTCAATTTTACTTCATAATTTATACTAAATTATTATGTAAAATTACATTTATGTACACTTTTCATTTGTTCGTATCTGTGAATTATATAATTTAAAGCTGATTGATTATCTTCCTTTTCACAGGATAAAAATATAAATAATATGATTTAATGTTTAACAATTTTATAATAAATAATATTTCTCAAAATTTTGAGTTTGAATAGTATATCTTTTAGGGAAAAAATTTATTATAAATTGTGTTTAATATTAATAAAGAATGTTGGATTACATTAAATAAAAACTGTAGTATCTAGTTGAAAATTTTCAACCAGATGCTAAAACTTCATCGAATATAGCTTCATGTTCTGATCTTTCTAACATGTACCTTGGTAATGTAATTTTTAATACAGTATCGAATGCAGGTTCTGTATCTTGACTATATGCTCCTTCAGGACCTTCAGGAATATTAAAATTAGGTGGATCTGTAGGTATGGGGTTATACATTTTTTTAGGAAGTTCTTTTGTTTTTTTTACTTTTTTCCTTTTACCATCATCTTCTTCATCATCATAATCCTCTTCTCGACTTCGAGCCGATCGTCGATGATAAATTTTCGAAGCAGCAGCTTTTACATCATCATCTGCCGGTAACCTCTTTCTTCTTTGAAGCGTTGCCAGTGTACTATCTTCTGGTTTAGAAGATCCTGTTGATGAAAAATATCTTTGATTTTGAATAGTAACGGTTGAAACAGGAAAACCTGTCGATCGTTTTGGATGCAACCGCATTATATCAAGATTTTCAGCGGCCTGACTGTCATTATCAACATTTACCACATTCGATCCTTTTACTGATGCTTTGCTGGTGTTATCACCATCGGGCGTTGTTCTTCGTTTATTTTTCAAATTTTCACTCTCTTCTGTACTTTCATAGTTTGGATCGGTTTCTCTACTTTGGTTATCAAAAGTAACCGGTTTCCTATTAGACAGTTTATCATCTATTGTATTCTGAGAATCTTTACTTTTAGTCGGTGTTAAACGAAATTGTTTGACTTCATGATATGCCAGATGTTTGCTTTTTGGTTCAGATGCAGCGACGAACATACATTCTTCATGTTGCATTCCTTTATCGTCTAAGCACTGATAACACGTCATTTTATCTCTCATAACTTTCTTACAAGCAGATCTATCCTTTTGTGTAAATTCACCTAGAACTTTTTCCAAATCTTTCCTTTGTTCCGTGTCGTCAAAGTATTCAGGTATAGTGCTTTGAAATTCAAAACCGGGAATTAATTCTTTTTTAGCTTGTTTAGTTTCTCCTTCTTCCTCACCATCTTCTTCTGAATTTTCGGAACTGTCTTCCTCTTCTTCTTCTTCTTCTTCATCATCTTCATTACCTTCATTATTTTCTTTTGTATCTTGACTTTCCTTCTTTCGTTTTTCTGAGCCTAATGTAGCCAATTCTGGAAACAGTCTAGCAAAATAATCTTCATAAGTGGGAGATGCTTCTTGCGATGTAGCGGATTTTTCTTCATCAGATCCTTCTTCCTCATCATCTTCTTCTTCATCGCCTTTTCCTTTTTCTTTACCTTCTCTCTCTTCTTGATGATATGTTTCCTCCGGTGAACCGTAGAAAAATGGATCTAAACCAACACCGCCTTTTTTATCTGATTTCCGAATACGTGCAACACTTTCAGAATAATTCTCTGGATTTTCATATGGCTCATCGTCATCTTCATCGTTAGCGTTTGATTTATTATTGGAACGTTTTGTAGAATCTGGATCTTGTCTCGTTCTCCTCTGTAATTTTTTCATATTATTTTCTTTTCCAGAGTATCTTCTGTTTCTTTTTGGTTTTTTAGGCCTTTTACCGTGGCCGTACGTTCGGGATGTTCCATAAGAATAGGAATTCTTTTTCGGATCAGAAGCGTACGAACACTGCTCGTACGAACCTCCTGACGGTTTTTGACATACCATGCATATTATTCCATCTTTCTTTACTCTTTTGCACTGTTCACCAGATTCGGTTTCTGCTACTGCTTGTGTAGAATCACTCTCTTCATCATCTCCTTCGTCTTTAAAGTATTCTGGTCCAAACCTATAGTTATCTTCTTCAGACGTACTATAAGGTGTTTCATATGTATGAGAACTGTCATCATATTCAGAGTATTCTCTCACCTTTCTCACAAGTGTAATACTTTGACCCATGTTCATGTTCCGTGAAAAGCTGAAGTCATATGGAGACTCATTAGTTTCCCTTTTTTTCCTAAAAGTGAATGGTTTCACAGTTTTTTCAGCACTAATTTTTTGTGACTGTTTTTCATAATAGTTAGATGGTTTTGCCTCTGAATCGTATGAACATTGTTCATAATTAGCTCCAGTAGCTACATCGTGGCATTTATAGCACGTCATCGGTTGTCTTCTAAATCTACCTTTAGTCATATCTTGAGGATTTACATCCTTTTCAATCTTTGTACACCTTTTGACATTCTTTGCTACTTGCGATGAATCAGCCTTAATTTCGGGATTTGATGGTAAAATAGTTGAAGGAAATGGACTTCTGTTAATTGGTGCAGTATATGGAACTTTATAAGCGTTTGGATAATTGTCAGCAAAAGGTATTGAAGCTGATGGTACAAAATCTCCTTGTAAAGTGACAGGACTTAATGATTTAGGATTATACGTATATACAGATTGCGAGGGCTGAATGTTTTTCTGAGAAAATTGTGGTTTGCTGGCTGTTGTATCAAAAGATGGATAAATAGTCTGTCTGATCGGGCTCTGAGAGATAGGATTGAAGGCAATATTTTTATCATGACGGGTTAAAGTTTGAGGATGAACTTGTTTCGTGTTAAATGCTGCAGCCGGTTGAATTTTACTCGCTTTTCCATGAGTTAACCGTGATTGTGATTGGCCTGAAGATGGAAAAACATCATACTCGGAAAATTCTTTGTCACCTTCCGTGTTTGGATAAACAAACGGGCTGGAATATCCGTAATCAGACTCCGGAGAAACCGGTTCTTTTTTATAGGGTGCAGGTTGTTTAATATTTGATTTACTACTTTGACGTGTTTCAGATTCTGAGAATTTTTCGGGTTTATACGGGTAAGGATTTTCAAAAGGGCTTTTCTTGGAATAACCTGACTTTGATTTTACGGGATAACTGGACTTCCCAGGGTGCGGTTCAGAAGCTTGCTTACGTGGGGATTTTTCCTTTCTTTCATCGTACACATAAGTACCCTCTTCATCGTTATCTTCATCTTCAGCATCCTCTTCATCATCAATATCATCGTCATCTTCATCATCAGATTCCTCATCGTCTTCAGCATTGTTAGAATAACTTGTTGCTTCATAACGTTGTTCCTTTTCTTTTTTAGGTTGTTGAGGTTGTTTTTTATTATTTGCACTTTGTGATGCTTGTCTCTGCCCTTGTGCAACGTCATGACTTACAGTAGCTTTTATCCGTTCAAAATGCGGTAAGTACATTGAATGTGAAGATGCCGGTTGAGAGACAGCTAAAGGTGTATGCATATATGGGTTAAAGAAATGATTTTGTCTGTATACCGGACCGGTAGGTGCTCCAGCAGAATCAAATAAAGCTTGGAATGCTATGTTAGGATTTGGATTTACAAATCCGACATGACTAGAATGATTACTGTTAGTAGCACTGGCTGTTAGTCCTGGAACATACCCGGTATTGGTTGGACTGACTAGTCCAGGCAACATGGGATGTGAAGGTATCCCAAAAATCCCACTTGTAGTCGGAGGTGCGACAATTCCTCTAACGCTGTTCGAAGGCGCGAATTGGTTTCCAGAGAGAAAACTTGAAAACTCTATTGGTTGCACAAATCCGGCAGAAGTATCAGCGGCCGGCTGAGCTGTTAGTGGAGCAGCAGCCGATACACCGCTTCCACTAAAATATTTAGAATAATCTTCTTTTACAGGTCTTGTCTCAGATACATCCTCATCGTCTTCATCCAAATCATCTATGACGCTGTAGGTGTTTGGGTAGTGATACGCTTTAGATGTAACGAGAACTGTCATTAAAAAGCAGCCCTGTAATCAAAGAAGTAAATAAGTAACAGTACTCACGAATGTATGCAAAATAAAAATATTTACAATTTTCTTAACACTATTTCAATTGGAAAAAAAACAAAAAAAAAAATATATATATATATATATATATATATACTGTAAATCACTACATTAAAATTCAGATTTAAATCCCTTCCATCCAGGAAAATTTTAATATATTTTATATTTCTAAAATTTTTTGAAAAAATAAAATACAAAAAATTTAACTATTTCATTTAGAAGAGAGGCGATATGAAGAAGGAAATTTTGTTTTTTTTTTTTTTTTTTTATTTCAGTTCAGTTGTACCAAAATAGCTTAGATCACCGAGAAAATAGCTTAGATCTACTGAGAACCATGTGATGCAGCAGGTCTCTTTATTTTGGGCGTTTTCTTTTCTGGTCTTTTAAGTTCCTCATATATTTTCTTTATTTTTGCTAGAAACCTGGCAAAAATTAAAAAAAACCATCTTTCTTTCTCATTTTTATCCTTCTCTTGGAAA
Organism: Zanna intricata; assembly: GCA_010016005.3. Taxonomy (NCBI): domain Eukaryota; kingdom Metazoa; phylum Arthropoda; class Insecta; order Hemiptera; family Fulgoridae; genus Zanna; species Zanna intricata. The sequence continues at coordinate 13,031 of JAAAKQ030046762.1, forward strand.
CCCTTAAAATCTTGTATCATGTTTCTAAAGGATATTTTATTTTGTAAAATTTTTTAATATATTTTAATTTCTTTTAGTATTTTTGAACCACTGAGTTACATTGATTTTTGTTGTAATATGGTTGAAGATTTTTTTTTCTTGCTAGTTATCATTTATTCATTCTGATAAGCTAGCCGAAAAACTTAGCTTTTGTTTTCCTAATAAAATCTAACATTAATATTTTTGTGGGAAAGTACGGTCACAATGGGTGCCATGCCTTAAAATTATATTCAAACAGTTGAATAATTTTCAGTTTGTGCAAATTTTTGCATAACCTCCGGACATTATTATTTATCAATTTTTTTTGGGGGGGACTTAGCGCGTATCAAATACTGTGGTTTTTAGTCCTTGTCACAAAACTTGTCACTAAAACTTTTCCCACCTTCATTAAAATAAGCATCTAGGTTAAAAACCAGTCTTATCAAGCAGATCATCTGGGGAAAAAAACTTGTCATTGAACAATAAAACAACACACGATAGAAAGGACAAACGATAACAAAGGTGTATAGGGCCCTTGCCACTTAAAAATCATACAATCTATTCCTATAAAGATGTCATCAGAATCATCATAGCCATTATTATTATTATTACTACCATTAGTAGCAGTAGTAATATTAGTATTATTATTTTTATTAGTATTAAAATGTCTCGGAGATATTTCATATCCGGAATTTCAGAATGAGGGGCCATTGGGACATACGTAATTCAGTATTTTACACAGTTCGTACAATTCTACACGTCTCCAGAATTACTAATTTTTGGGCTTTTGGAATTATGATTTTAGGATCTAGACTTACCTTTTCCATATTTCTTTAATTTTTTTTTAAATTCCGTATTTCTTTAAGTTGTTGATAATTAATCCATTTGCTGTTATTGTTATTATTATTATTCAGAACGGTACTATTATTTCAGAACGATAAAGAACGGGAACGATGAACTTTCTGCCTTACTAGAAGACTTCGAGGCAGAAAGACGTAGGAGAGTTGCTGTAGATGCTTCAACTAGCACTACAGAACTGGAGTATAGTGACGATATCCAGCAGGCTGGAAAAGTCCAAGACAGAGGAGAAAAAGAAGAAAAATAAAAAAAGAATTCTGGTGATAAGAAGGAACCCCTACCGTCCACGAGCGGGACTCAACCGGGCACCTTCCAATTCGAAATCATCCTCAAGTGCAATCGTGAATACTAGTGGAAAGTAAGAAGAGGAGAACGAAGGGCCGGAGCTCTGTAATAAAGAGTTTGCATAGGAGCAAAAAAAATCCTCCAGAAGCTACAGCAATAACAAAAATTAAAAAAAATAAAAAGAAACGTAAAGAAGCGATCTTCATAAACAATACCAAGGTAAAAAGTATCCTGAATCTCTCAGCCAAATCCGGAAAGGGATAAAATAGGAGGACACTAAAAACTAAGACACAGGTTGCGGCAATACGAAAAACCAGGGCGGGAGTGTTCTGATTGAACTCGGAAGCCCCACCAGAGATAAACAGACCTCCAGTGCTGCCCTGAATGCTGTACTCGGGAAAGGTGCCGTAATTCGCAATCTGAACCGCGGTAGGATCTAGAGATCCGGAATCTAGATTGCGTAACAGAGAAGAAGGATGGGGAAAGAGAACTTGGAGATACAGGAGACTGCTGGGTCAGCCTTACAGAAGCTAATGCCGGGGGCAGAGAGAGGCAATAATAGAGATTGGAGAGAAGTCTGCTACCAGACTGCTCAGTCAATCCAAGATAAAGATTAGCTGGGTGTAATATCAGATTAGGCCTAGGGCACACGTCCCTCGGTTTTTTAGGTACCATGGGTATGGGCACCTGGCTTGTGAATGTAAGGGTCCTGACAGGAGCCGGCTCTGCCATAAGTGCGGGATAGGGGAGCACAAAACTAAGGAGTGTTCTGCCCCTCCCTCGGTGCATGCTCTGCCAAGGTAAAGGCATGGGCGCCTCGTAGCTGGTCCACGAACCCGGAATAACGGACTTTCAGGTCTTCCAGGAAGCCCTGCAGCAGGCGAAGAGAAGGCTTCGTTAGAATGTTCAACTTTCTACAAGCCAACCTCAACAGCAGCCGGCTAGCCGATGACTTGCTGCTACATCTATCCAAGGACAGGGAGGCTGACTTAGTGCTGATAAGCTTTATCAGGACGGATACGCTTTAAAATCAAGGAGGATGATTTTAGTCGGTAGTCTGCAGATGGTGATTGGAAATACCATCAGTGGGAGCCTGACACTCTGTGCGTAAATGCATTTCCACCTCCCTCACCGCCAAAAAAAATTTATTATTGTTATTATTCAGACCTGTTTCTATTATGGGATTTCTTTGTACTATTTGGCTCCAGAGTTTATATAATAAAACCTTTAAAAAATACTGTAAACAGGATATTTAAAGTTTTATTTAATAACATAAAATAAATACTCTAGACTAAATGACCCTGAAATCGTTGACAAATTTCACTAATTTATCAAGAAAATATTTAAATAATGAACTTAGGTACAGAATATTAATTACTACGTAGGAATAGATATTACGTTGTACAAAGACATTATTAATTATTATGGCAAGTTAGCGGGAAAAAAGAATCCCTGAATTATTAAATTCACTACCGGAAGAACTAAAATCGCTCAAAAATAAAAATCAGATTAGAAAAAATTAAAGAATTATTATATGGATATCGAATGATCTAAATTGGATATTTGAAAATCCGATAAAAATTTACACAACTATAAATTAAACTGAGAGTACCTAGAAACAGTCACATATTTCAATTTTATTTACTGAAATCAGAAAATGTAAAATTCAGAAAGATAATGAAGTTTGATGTTGGAAATCAATTCTTTACAGAACTGTTTATGAATAATCTAATATACTATAGAGAGACATTGCAGATCAGTCGAAATTAATCATCGGTGATGGACTGCAGTCGATGTTTTATGAATCAGTTCTTTAGATTTATAAGTTCCAATTTGTATCCTTCTATTTGAACATTTTTTTTTTTCATATTGTATACAATTATAATATCGATTTTAAAATGACCTGATGTTTTATTATTTGTTTCTAATATTAAGTTTAATTTCAATCCTTTGTTTTTTGCATTAAATTATTATTATATTATTAAATTTTAATATTATTTTTCACTTCTAATTAACTTGATTTCACTTTTTTCTTTTTTTATTTGTTTGTTGTATAAAATTACAAGATTATAATAATGTAAACTATTATATAAAATTATCTTTGTGACAAGAAAAAAAAGATTAAAGATAATTTCAAAGATTAAACGAATATAATGTTTGCAGTTATATTATGACAGTAAAGAATTATATTTAATGTATAAACTATTAATTATTTTAAATTTTAATATTATTAATTAAATGTTTGCTAATTTGTTTTTTT
>JAAAKQ030046784.1:1425-14230 GCA_010016005.3 Zanna intricata
AATTATTGTGGAAATGACTCTTTCTGTATTATGGAATGGAAGTTTATATATTTTACATAAATGATATTTAGTACATAAGTTATATTGTCAAATAATGGTTCATTCTATTTTTTTTTTTTGTTTTTTTTAAATTTACAATACTAAAAAATACAAAAGTTAATAAATAAACTTTATACATATAAAATATATTATTGTTTGAACATAATAGGTTAATTTCATAACCACTACAAAATAACAATCAGTAACAACAGTAAAACTTATTATACAGAGCAAGGCATATTTTGAAAACATATTTAGAAAATAAGTTGCATACAGAAATTTTTTTACCGTATATTTACAAAAAAAAAAAATGTAATTTAATATTTTATTTTGTTACTTTTCATTACTATCATATTCTTTTCTGATAATGAGTTCTGACATTTTACTTTTTTTTGTCATCCTCACTTTTCTATCTTACTGTTTCCTTTCTATCCACTTTTGTGCTATCTCCTTCTCCAACAGTACCGTCTTACCTTGGTTGCTGTCTTCTCCTCTTCATCTTTTTAACAAGATCTGAACCTCTAAATAGTCATGTAGTCCCTGATTCTTTCTTGTTCTTCATTAGCTTCCCTCATTTACTGATTGTAATATTTATTTCTCAATTTTATGTAGAAAGACAACTAAATCCTCAAATTATTTTTTTTTTTTCTATTCTTGTTAAATTTCTTTACAAAGTATATACGATTCTTTGAAAAATGTAGAAATAATATTAAGATTGAATAGTTATTTAAAGAGACATTTTACCTCTTTTTATTTATCACCAGGGGATAGAATAACAAAATAACTTTAAAAGTTTTAAAAAGAGAATTAAAAAAACGTTTTCTTACATAGGTGAGGTGAGATTTTAAAGTTTTCCAACTTATTACATTTTTTTTTTTTTAGATATAAAGGTAAATATCAATTAATAAACACTATGAAATATTGTTTCTAATACAGTTACAGTACTTTACTGTTAATTAACTGTATTATTACCTTTACTGTAATACCTGCTGTGTTATTAACTATTAATTAGAATGATATATAGTTTGTTTCAATAATGACAATAATGCATTATCAATCCTGTTAAATTTAACGTCGTAATAGAATTTAGTGATAATTTTATTACAGTTAATGATCTTATACAGATTACTATTTGTATAGGTTTATGTCAAGGTTATAATCTCAAAAGTTTATAATTCAAGTTATGGTCATCCTTACGGAACTGTTAACCATGTATGATTTAAAAACAATATATACATATTATTGTTTTTATTTGTAATATTACTGTTAAAACATCAAATTTGATGAAAACATCAAATGGTATTTTAAATTCAGTTAAGCTAGGAATGTTATTATATTTTTTTAAATTAAATAATGTAGATCAATGTAGCCCTACATGGACTTCTCCATGAGGGCTTTCTATGCACCAAATAAGTACGAGTATGTATAAAAATAATGATCAAAATTCAGAAACAGAAATAAATTAGTTACCAATTAAAATGTTAAAATTATTTATTTATTATTAAAATGAATTTATATATATATATAATTATGATTTATGAATAAAGTAATTCAGTATTGTAATACTAAATATTAAGATTTTCAAAATATGGCTTCTATGATGTTTAAATTTTTACTCATCATTCTATTACTTTGTTTTAGACAAGTTTAATATTCCTTTGTTGGATGCCACAGAGTGTTCCACCTAACTCAGGAGCTCAGCTTCTTATGATTTTACGTTGTGTACGTCCTCTGCGAATCTTTACGCTCGTACCACACATGAGAAAAGTGGTTGATGAACTTTGTAGAGGGTTCAAGGAGATACTTCTTGTAGGTTAATACTAATGATAATTTTTTTACATCATAAAGTTTGTGTGTGAAATATATTTTTTTGATAATATCTATCATTAATAATTTTATTAATCTATAATTTAGGAATTTAAAAGAAATCTTTAAAAGTATTTCTTAGAATTGATTTATTGCAAATAGTTGCATCATATTTAAGCATAATTTAAAAAAAAATTTATTTACAAAGTTCTATAAAGAGAAATTTTTACTCCAAACTAAAAATTTTAATTTCCAGTGATAATTTAAATGGATCAGCAATTGAATATGTTTCAGTTAAATTTTATAGTAAGCAAAATCTTGTGTGAAGATCTTATTTGTAACATTATGAAATCATTTTTGTACCTACTTAATTTATTAATTATTTGATTTTAGGTTATAAGTTTATTGGCTTGATGCTATTCTCTGTTCCTCTCTATTTCTGCTAATCTTTGAACCTCAGTATATTTAAATCTGCTTATACCTCAGTTTCCTATTTCATATGTTCCATTACAGTATTTTTTAGTCTTCCTCTACATTTTTTACCTTCTACAATTCTCTCCATCATCAGATTAACTAAACTTTGATATCTTAATATACGATCCACTATCCTAATGTTAGTTCATTGAAATCTGAGATTGAGTTTCAACAAACTCTTGCATCATTCTGTTAATACTGGTACTGAATATTGCTTACTATTTTGATATTATATAAATTTTACTATATACTTATTACCATAGCTTCAGTTTTCATGTCTACTCTTACTAAAGAAAATTTTTAAAATTCAGTATAACTGATATTACTTTTAATTATTATTTAATGAAAATATTTTAATGAGCATAGGTATATATATATATATATATATAAAAATTTGTTTAGATTAAACCTTTTGTAATCCATATTGTATATGTTAAATTTAGCTGTATATAATATTTTTTCAGCCACTCTGCAAATTACAGAATCCAAGAAACATTCTTACCTTTACCTTTTTCTGCCTGTTAAAGCGCTTTCAGGCCTAAGCCCATTTTCAGTAATAATTTTTTTTTTAATTCTTCCTTCGTTATATTTAAACATTTAAGTACTTGGGCTTCTTAACATGTTTATTTTTGTAAAAATTGTTTACTGATTAACATATAAAAAATTAAATATCTATAGAACAAATATTTGTTCTGTCAAAAGAAATTTCTTAAATCATGTTATCACTTTGTTTGTTTGTACTGACCAATGGATAACATAGTTTAAGAAATTTTAAATGTTAAATAACAAAAAAAGAATTCTTTTGGCCGAACAAATATTTGTTCTATAGATTCTAATTTTTTTGTATTTTAATCGATAAACAATTTTTATAAAAATAAACATGTATAAAAAGCTTAAATATTTAGAAAGAAGAATTTTTAATAAACATTTCTGAAGATGGGCTTAGGCTCTAAAGCGCTTAATTGGGCAGAAAATAGTAAAGATAAAATATTTCTTTGATTCCGTACTTAAGTGGAATGGCTGAAAAAATATATTACATATATAAAATATATTTATTTATATTTTCATTATCAAAAAATCTTTCATATACCAAAATAGATTTTCTTTTCATGTGAAGGTGTTTAAAATCTGAACTAACGTGCTTTTTTTTTAATAATAAAAAAGTAACAGAAAACAAGACAATGAAATACTAGCAAATAGGTTATTTCACTAGGACAGATGATGATCTGTCCTTTCTGGGTGCAGAAATAGACTTGTCATAGGACATTAAAACTCTAGAAGAGTGCAAGATGTCAAGGATGTAATGGCCTCTTACCACTTAAAAGCATATATAGAAATTCTGTTTCTATAGAAATGGTGAAAGAACTCATACTTGCATTAAATTCACCACAAAAAACTTATAAAACTGACTACATACACATGCTTCTTTTCTCCATCCTTCTGATGGCCTCCATGTTGTCTGAGGCCTTTAGAGATGGAATCTTCTGATCCATCTGTGCAATAAATCATGGAGGATGTTCTGCTGCTGGCACCAGTGCAGTAAGCAGAGCCTAGGCTTCATGCACCCTGCCATAAAGTGTTCAGGGTGACAGGCCTTCAGGCAAAGGCTTTCAGGCGGTTATATTGTTGATCATCCAATATTCTCTTTTTCTGATATCATTATCGCTTCCTTCTCAATTTCATTAATGAGGATTTTTTCAATCTGAACTCTAACTTCAGACTTTCTTTGTATTTTGATGGATCTCTTTCACCTTTTGATTGTTCAAAGGATGATTCCTAGATTGTACAACAATCTTTGAGTTTGAAAACATCTGCTGTTTTCTGTTGGTTTTGGATTAGTTTCTCTGATTGGTTACTTTTCAGTTTCCCATTGATGATACCTTAGACCATGTTTTTTAGGGCAGTGCCAAATCAAAGATTATGTCTTTTGGTTTAAATGAAGCTGCAGGACTTGCAGCAACCTGAACATAAGCTGCAACATTTGGCAGTCAGCTAAGTATTTTTTATAGCTTTAAAGCAGTTGACCTTTTGAATAGTCTTTACTTCCTGTATTTGCTACTTCTTCCTTATTAATTATATAATTTCTCAGTGTGATGTCCATAATATTTGACAAACTATGGATCCCTTCATGGGTCATCTAGTTGTAAACAGATCATCACAAGCACAAATCTGTTTTCTCATCCATTACACAACTGTTTGTGTAAATTTCTGACATCTAAAACACTGCAACGTTATCTGAATGAAAGGAAAAACATCTAGTCTAGGGTGTCTAAAGGTAAAAGCCAGCATTTAATTTTGTGGGACTTGAGATTGTTAAACAACAGGTTATGCAATATGGAGGGTACAACTTCTCTATTACATTGTGTGTTAAATCATCAACATGCAATAATTCCTTGTTCATGATTTCCTCTTCGGTATAGTTTAACAAACTCCTGCATATGACTCCGTCCTTTGAGGTAATTAGCATACTCATGTGGTACAACCTCTATGTTGATGACTCCAATATTGGTTTAGAGTAGTGGTGATGTTTGTGGGTCATTGACAGTTACAACAAACAGTCTTTCTTGTCTCCTTTACCTCATGTTGCTTCTATGATCCCTCAAGTAATCAGGAGGACTAATTTTAGAAAAATCCCTTCCTTCTTCATCACAAAATATTTTGGAATTCATTCACAGCTGTTTGATTGAAACGTAGTTCAGTCCGTCTTTTGAATAACGCTGAATTTAACAATCTCCTTTCAGTTCACTTATGAAGACAAAGACTCTCCTGAACATGGGTTTTTATGTGGGCCCTCTGCCTCAAAATTTGAGGAAGTAGGGATTTTTATACATGAAGATTTGCCAATCAAGATGATATCACAAGTGCGGATAGAGAGATAGTTTAGCATGCCCTGGATCACTGATCTTCCTTGTACTGCCTGACCCACTATACCGGCATCCTAGGGTTTGAACATAGGACTCCAAAACCTTTACCCATGGGACGATCCCTGGCCCTTTACAGGTAAAGAACCAATGTACCTTACTCAGATTGAGCAACAAAAGACATCAACAGAACAAGCTGACATCAGCTCACTCCCAACCCAGTTTCCACCACCAGGAATGGGGATAAGTGTTTCTCATCCACACTACTTAACATTGGCAAAACAGATCACAGTCATTCTTCCTGGCCACCACTGCCAGCAGTGAAACAAAAGCACAACTGTTATCCGCTCAGACAGTTCAGGACCACCAGTCTCGTACTCCTCAGAAAACTCCTGAGCAATACCACTACCCTGTTGATTGACTTAAGTACCATGATGTTGTCCACCCCAGACCTGTGCGCTGATGTAACTGCACAGATGTGGGTTTGGATTTTGTGCAGGGCATTATTATTATTATTAGGAGAAACATCTATTGAAACTAGAAACTAATTAGGAGAAACTATCTATATATAATTATAAAATTATTGCTTGCATTTCATTGAGCCATACAGTCATCAGAATATGTTATAAATTGTGCTGTAACATTTCAATACAATACCCAATTCCTACATATCTTGTTCCATATTTTGCTCATAACCTAAATTGTAACTTATTAATAAATTTTAAATGTTTTAATATTTTATTCTGATAAAAACTTTTTATTTTTGCCCCAACCAACCATTTCTAAAGCATTAAGTTCATAATGCTATGACATTGTTCATAACTCAATTTTTTTTTTTTTTTCATTACTTAATAATGTTTTAAATTTTTATCCGCATTTTATAACTGTATCCAGTAATTCTGTCTTTAACATAATTTCTTCAGAGTCTATATATTAAGAAAAAAGTCAGTCTTTTTTTTTCGGCCGGTTATAAAAAGGAGTCATTTCATCTACACAAAAGTAATTGCAGACATTGTTCAGAATGATCACAGCACCTTACAAGATATTTCGTTGTTTTATCATATCAAGCGTTAAATGATTTTGAATTCTTGTCATCATGAGATCAGAGACTGTAATTAACAGTAATTGAAGTTTTGAATTATGAGATTAGAAAACTAAAATTAAATTATAGTTTGTCTTTATAAAATTCTATTATAAATCTCTATTTGGTTTATAATTTTTCTTTTTTTTGCTATATTACATTTGCCAGTATGAATTACTGAAACCGCTAAAGAACTTTTACTAATCCTAATTTTATTTCCTAATTAAGAATTTGTGTTTACAGGTATCAATTCTTCTGATTGTCTTAATGTTTGTATTTGCAAGCTATGGAGTACAGCTGTTTGGCGGTAGACTTGCTCGATGTAATGATCCTACTATTACCCGCCGTGAAGATTGTGTTGGAGTCTTTGTCCGTAGAGTATTTGTTACTAAGATGAAGTTGCAGCCAGGTGCTAATGAAACTTATCCTTCTATGCTTGTTCCTCGTGTCTGGTTAGTTTTATTAATTAAATTTTTCTTATTGTTTTATCTTATGTATTTTAAAATTATTTTATTATTTATTTTATCAACTATAGTTGTACATTAAACTATAACTATAGTTTAATATAACTATAACATTAAATTATATTGTTAAACTATAACATTATGTTATACTAAATATTAAACTATAACATTGTAAAGGCATTTTACTGTAAGTGAATGAATGTACTGTGATAATACAAAGTAAATAGTATTACAAGGATATAGAATGTTGTAATGTTAAATCTTGTATATGCAAGTTTCATTTACTTTTTAAATTTTTGGAATATTTTGTGTAAATATTCTCTTTGGAACAATTTTATTTAATTTTAGTTTGAGGTGCTTTTGTTATTTTTTTGCTTGGATAAGTAACTACAGAATATTATTTTTATGGGTATGTATTTGAAGTGCTATAACTGTAATGATTGTATGCAACTTAACATGAGTCACTAGTCTTTGTTAAAAGCAATTGAGTTATTTTCAAGAATTCTAATCGCTGCTTGTTAGGCAGGAAAAGTATGGAGTAGAGTGGTTTCTTTTTATCTTCTTTGTTAAGATAAGTATATGGTTGCATATTAATATTAACAAGCCCATTGAAGTATATTTGATATTCAGTCCTGCAAATGACTCTTTCCGTTCACCACAGGAATTGGATATGTAATGAACATCATTAATCTTTGAGAAATCAACCTTGTAACTGGTGCGTTTTATACCTGAGACAAGTACCAAAACCCTAAGGAATGTTGGAACAAATAATTGTAAGGCAACAAAATATGTATACCCTTTGTGAAGTAACATGTTACATACACTGATTTAATTCGACGATTATCTACATATAAACATAATAAAATATAATACATCTTGGAGTTTATAAATCTGAATTTTATAAATTAGTTTGTAGTTTTCATGATACATAAATGTAAGGTCCGATCATCATTTGATAAACATGAATTGTATTCAAATATTTCCATACCTTTATTTACATAAATGCGTGGTATTGTTTAAAAGAAGTCAAGTATTATTAAAGATTACAATATCCACTTGCATCAAAATAAATAATGGAACAATTCTTCAGATTTCACAGCATTACTCTAATAAGAAAAAGCCTTATGTTGCTATCTTGAGGTCCTTAACAATCTCTATTAATTCTAATTTAGTATTTATTCTTTGTTAACATTTAATGATTAAGAAATTCAGATATCAGAAGTATTGGCTTATACTACCTTAACATTCTTAAATACTACATTAACATATACTACCTTAACATTCTTAAAGTAACAAATCCCATTCTTTAGTCATAACCAACAGGTCTGAAATCATTAATTCCTTATATTTATTATTTTGTTCTACAAGTTTAATCTTGTAGTTATTGATAACAAATTATAATTCCTGAATTTTAAAATAATTAAAAAGGCATACGTTACTAAAATATAACAATATTCTTTATTAATCATGTAATAAACTAGTCTGTACAGTTTACAGTTTGCTGATTTTAAACTGAGCTGACTAGATAATGATCAGATATATACTGTAAGATGAATTGCTCCAAGTAAAATATAATTGATATAATAAATATATGATTATAGTGATACTAAATTACCTCCAAGAAATCTTTCTTTGTAAAAACACTACATTATTCTAATACAAATCCCTTTTTTTAAATCAATATTCATGTCAACAAATTACTTCTGATTTTCACACCTACCTATAATTCTTTAAAAAATAATTTCATTTCAGAAATAAAGTAAACAAGATTTTTTATCAAGTAGACAGAAGATCTTGCATTTTCACTATTAGCAGCCAGTATTAATAATATATCTACATTAATAACTCCATCACTAATATTCTCGAGGTAGATAAAATAATTATAAAAATGAAAACTTATTCTCGATAAAAATAATTACACCTCCCAATCTTTTAATTTCTCTCAATTAGTGTAAAACTAAATGACTATAAAAATCAAATTGGGACAATAAATTTTTCATAATATCATCCTCAGTACATTACCACTAAATTATACTTAAACTGTGCATTGAGTGAAGTTCAACTATTTCTTTATGACTTATTGTTAAATCAGCAGTAGATGTAAACTTTTTTCATTACTCTTAATATTTATGAAAGCAAAAAGGATTATTATCTCAGAAGCATCAAACTGGATTATTAAAATCAACAGATTCCATGTAAAATAATTGTGACATACCTGGAAAATCTATAAAAATCTAGCATCATTGTTCTAAGTGATTGAGCATCATAAGTTATTACATAAAATCATAGAAATGAAATTGGCTTTAAAAAAAAAAACAAAAACAAAAAATAGATAAAAAATTATCTGAAAAGATTGTAAAAAAAAGTTTCCCATATTCTTATAACCAATCTATTTTTTTTGTCACTTGGCTATAAAATATTATTTAAGTTTGCTTACAGCTTTCACTTTCTAATAACAATCAACACTTTTTAACATCCAAAGTTTATAAACATTGTAAGATTTTATCCATTTTTAATATGTTTATGAACTTTCACTTATAAAAGTGTCTAATAATGTTACAAGGAGAAATTTGAATCATACTTGGTAAATTAGTTGGTTCAAACTAAGCAGAACAACAATTATGAATAATAAAATCTGGATAGTTATGAATTTCAACTACCAATGATATCCCAGTTAAAGAATTAGGTTCTATTATCAGGGAAAATTGTGACAATTGTCCCTAAAATGTCTTAACTGCCTATGAAATGTCAAAAGAAGTGGAAATTTATTAAACTTATATTGCTTAATTTTATTAATATTGCTTAATATTAATTTTATATTTGCTTATATTGCTTTAATTACTGAATTATACACATTATGACAAATCTTTGTTAACCTGTGAAGAACACATTTTTTTTCATTGGAAATTTTTGAATCTGTGAAATAGTGAGAGAAACATATTTTTTAGATTTCATAAATGACAATGAAACCAAAGCAACAATCATCGCAGACATGGGAAAATCAGCACTGAAAGTAGCCTATTAGCCATTTCATCACTAAGGCCACATTGATTGTCTTTAAATTTCTTTTGTCTTCATCAGTGTTTTATTCTGCAATATTTACAAAATAAATAAGAATTTAATTTAACTGTAATACAGAATTTGAGGAATAAATTGAGAAGGAAGCAGCTAGAAATGGTTGATGAACATGTGTATACAAGCACTCTAATGCTGGTCACAGCCCTTTCTTTATAATCATAAAAAATATTAAGTTCAATAATTGCAAAGGCAGAGGAGATTGTAACCATTTAGTTTCTTTGAAATTAGAAAGAATTCTTTGATTTTAGAAAGAATAGAAATAAGAATATAGTGTTCTCTAAGGGAAAGCTTTATCAGAAAGTTTGTTTATTAATAAAACCTGAAAATGGAAAATAATTTCATCACTCTTCAATAAACTATTTACCTGGTTTTGATTTAAATTAATCAACAGTAAAATTTCTGAGAAAAATTGTCATAGTCTTGTCTTATTGTGTGGTTTATGCTTGGTTCCCCGCTTACAAATCTCCACTACTCTGAGCTGTCTGCGATGCTTAGTCTTGCTTTGGCAGCTGTTTGTGATGGAGCTTCTACTCGCCACCACCACCAGGTTTGTTCTGTGATTCGTTTTTTGTGTACTAAGGACACTACACCTATAGAAATTCATCGTCTGTTACGTGAATTGTATGGATATTAAAAATGTGCAGAGGATTTAAAAGCGGACATACAGTCCATGATGACGCCATCATGTGTGCTAGACGTACATCGGTTTTGGGCAATGCTTGAAGATCGATGGGTGACATTTCAAGAGCTGTGTGAATTGATACCTGATATCAGTAAGACTACTACTATTGACAAGATTCTGACAGAAAATTTGGGTTATCACAAGGTGTGTGCTAGATGGATCCCCAGAATGCTTACCGAAGATCACCAATGGCAATGGGATGAAGCACCCTGTGAATTCATTGATTGCTACACAGAAGTCCCATCAGTGGCGGCATTTAGGATCGCCAAAGCCACGAGTTTAAACGAACATTGTCTGCTGGCAAAGTGATGATAGTGTGTTTTGGGACTGAAAGGAGATATTGTTGTGCGAATTCATGCCTACTGGTACAACAATAAATGCTGATTGTTACTGTCAGACTTTGAAAAACCTTTGCCGTACAATTTGGAACAAAAGAAGGGGCATGCTGACAAAGGGAGTGTGTTTTTATCAGGACAATGCTTGTCCCCATGATGCCCATGCAACAACCAACCTCATTAACTAATTTGGATAGAATAACGTCACTCCTCTTCCTACAGCCCGGACCTAGCACCAAGTGATTATCATCTCTTTTCTGCATTGAAGTCATACCTGGGTGGAATGAATTTCAGGACTGACAAGGAGTTGAAAAAAGAGGTTGTATAACAAAATAATATGTAAAGTTTATTCCATACTCCAATTTCACTTTAATTTTGAATATTACACCTATTACCAATTCATTCGTAATATATTATGTGCTGCAGTTCACACATTTCTTCTCGGTTCTACTTCCAGTAGAACCAGAACTTCCATTAGATGGATGGACCCATCCGTCTAGTTTACAAAGAATTGCTTCTTCGAAATTCTGATCATTCACATTCATTTTTACACTAGAAAAAATTAATACAATTTGCTAATAAAATTGAAACAACTGGATCCAAAGAAATTTATATTTAAGTAAAAATCTACATTATTTAATCATTTTATGAAAGGAAATGGTATTTACATAAATGGTGAGAAAATGTCAGTTTGACATCAGACACTTGATAGTGTCAATTGAAAAAGTCACTATAAAACTCTCAGTGCATGGCATTCCAACTATAACTAAAAAAGAATTGGCTACTGCAAAGCATGTTTCATTACATGATCAAGAATGGGGTAATCACATAGCGACCAGATATGTGCTGTCATTTTGACATCACCTCACTAGTTGAGGTTTAATGGGCTGTGAACTGTTTTTCTAGGGTATCTTACATTGTTGAGCTGTGAAATTCATCTTTTGAAACTCAAATTAATATATTCTTACACTGAATAAAAAAAAAAAAAGTAGTTTTGGTTTTAGTAAATTTGAATCATACAGGTCATATTTTAGAAATAATTTGTTAATTAATGATGTGTATAAAGTGGTAATATTGGGTATAAAGAATCCTGTTTAGAATTAATACTTTTTTTGTTGATACAGTAAATAATTCATTACAACAAAGTCAATGAAAATATAAGTTGTAGTATTATTATTTGGTAATTGTATGTAGATATATTACTGTAAAAAGAAGCTGTAATACCAATTACATTTAACGTTTTTAACCTGCAAATAAATATGTATGTAACATAGATTACATTAACCATTTTAAGCTATATATAAAAATATGTATTGGTTAGCTTACCGTTAGATACAGTAATTGAATAATATAAAAAGATTTACTGTAATGTAATGTAAATTTAACGTGATACATTAGGGAGCATTTAACCTTATAAGATATTAACTTAAAATATCTAGAATTTTGATAATGAACGTTATTTCAGTAAAATTTTATTTATTAATAAATTGTTCCACTGTTTACATTTATCAGCAATGTAAAATAAATTATAATTATTTAAATTTCACTTATAAATTCATAATTTAGACACAGACAATCATATATAAATAAATAAAAGGTGCCATGATAAATCTTTCCAACTGTCTGAGAAAATGAATATTTAAATAAAATAAATATAAGGTCGTATATATATATATATAACCATGAAAGTCAAAATAAAGGTAAATATATTTTTTTTCACACAGAACTCTACTTTTTAAATTGGAAATAAATAATAAATAACTACAAGATTTACTTTTAGTAAAGATATTGACAATAATTAGCCATTATTACATACACTGGTAACAAATTAGTGAATAACAAACAGCATTCATTACTTGCCAGTAGATTTAAAAAAAAAAAATGAAAAGTTGATTGCAAGATAATAAAAAAGAATTATAAAAATACTCCTATTATTTTTATAATTGAAAATATATCAATTATTAATATATCATAAATATAATATA
>JAAAKQ030046806.1:0-16449 GCA_010016005.3 Zanna intricata
TTATTTTGTAACGAAAGAAGTGAGAGTTTCTGCATCCTCCTTACCGTGTATTTACAATTTTATTGTAATTTTATGGGAATATATATAAACCATATAAGAGCATAAATTAAATTCTTTAGACAGTATTTTTTTTCCATGGTTTGTTTATAGTCCCATCAACGATAAAAGTCATTACCGATTTAATAAATCTTTGTTTATAAATAATTAGACAATAAATACCAAAGATTCAATAACAAATATCGAAACATAAACGTAACCCCTAGAATTTTTT
Source organism: Zanna intricata (assembly GCA_010016005.3). Lineage (NCBI taxonomy): Eukaryota > Metazoa > Arthropoda > Insecta > Hemiptera > Fulgoridae > Zanna > Zanna intricata. Next base: position 272 of record JAAAKQ030046806.1, read on the forward strand.
CACTACACACTTAAGATCCTTTTCCATAAGGGATGCCTTTTCCGTAAGGGATCTCACATAAGAAAAAGCGGCAAATTCAGTTCTTCAAACCACTATTACAGAGAAACCGGTGAAATCCTTTGATGCATTTCTTCCCGTTGAGCAAACCCTTCACATCTAAACCTAAGCTTAATTGTCTCGAACATTGGGCGATTTAAGCGTGAGTGGTTTACATTCAAGTTTACAGTGTACGCACTTTTAATTTTCTTTCTATATATATGTATATATATATATATATACTGCCTAATAACTATACTACGTGTCAAATTAATTTTTAATTCCAAAAATAATTCCGTTTGTCTTTCATTGTAATCCAACGAGCATAGTGCATCGGTACCATTGCATTTAAATAAAATTAAACATCAACATTCCTGTGAATGCGTACTGTAATAGCATTACAAAACAGTTAAAACAATAAATGATCGCAACCTGTCTACTACCTGATAGGTTATTTATAGTAATAATTCCACGTAAAGATTTCCTACAAATTAAATTTTATTCAATTAAAAAAATTTTAAAGCATATTAAGCTGAAATATCTTTTCCCCTATTTATTAATATATTAAAAGCGATAAATTGTTATGATTTGCGAGTAGATTTTTTTTTAGGAAGAAGATAAATCTGCTTTTTTATTATCACGGTGAATTAATGGTTATTATATCAATTTATCTATTAGTAAAAAGGGCACAGTAAAAATCAATTAATTTTATTCAAAATTAAATATTTAAGAGATAACGTCAGATACAGTATATGTTTTTTGATAAAAAGTTTGATGCAAACAATTTTTAAATTTACGTTTTAATAAGCAGATGAAGCATATTTGATTTAAGTGAAGGTTATTCATGTGTTATTTTTATTATTATTATAATATAGGGGTGAAATGAAAGGGCGATGAAGGCAGGGTAGCGATAAAGAATGGCGAGAGGGATGATGGTATATCAGCGATCAGTGAAGCAGCAGCAAAGCGGCAGCAGAAACGGGAGATCGCGCGATAAGACCGACCTAATTGAAATTATATCCAGAGCGGACTGAATTATTCTATTCTGCCCAACCCCGACCAGCACTTTACCCTCTACTGCTACCTGCTGCTGATACACAAAACCAATTAAGCCCTTGCGGAATTATTCAAACGCAAGAATCTGTGCTTAGCCCTAATTTGCATGACAATTCAAACTGTAACGCTGAACGCGGTTATACTGCCACATAGACTACCTCCTGCTGGCCAGCAACACCATTACCCTTTAGTTAACTTTTATTAAAATTAAAGTATGATTTCACTCAATTAATAATCACGAAATAAAAATTGTAAAATTTAATCTTAGTTGTATGCAATTGTAGCATAAACATTAATGGCATTAAAAAAACTACAATATAAAATCACAATTTTCAGCCGATTAAAAAAGAAAAACATTAATCATAAATTAAACGGCCGGCAGAAATTAATACACTAATTATTGAACTCGGCATCATATGGACGCTGGGCGCTTTGCATCCAAATGTACCATTCGCGCTTTCTATTGAATCTTATTGTAATGAATTAGTTAACTACGTAACCACTGCATAAGCAGATAAAGGAATATTACATATAGAAAGAAAAGGGTAAATTTAATTGTCGAGTGCTTTTCATCCATTGTGTAAGGTAAATTTTTTTTTTAAGGTTGTTATAATCATACTGGCTCACTTTACCTGCATTTTTCATGATCAGTAAGTAAGATTTTTCCACTAAGGGACAGCTGGAGTTTAGAATAAAAATTTCTAAAAGTGTTATAACTTAGAAAGAAGTTGATGTCTCATTCAGAATTAAATGGAAAGATTTGGATAAGCTGGTCCAAAGCTTTACCGATTGTAACTTTTTGTAAACCCTAAGGAGTAATTTTTCTCCAAATAGATCCTGAACTGAAAAAAAAATGAAAAGAAATTTTACGCTATATAAAAGCGAAGATCTGTAGAAAAGATTCGAATTTGTTAAAAGGTTCAGTAGTTTATGTTAAGCCGGAATAAATAGGAGAAAAAAATACTCAAACAAACTAAAATTCAAAAAAAATAGTTGTAACAGAATTTATAGTGCGAGTATTTCCAACAAAAATAAATTCAATAAATTTAAAAATAAGCAATTTAAACTCTGTTTAAACTTAAACAGAAAAAAAACATTATACATATATAACGCAAATATATAATTAACGGAAATAAAAGTATGCAATATTCTCTAAATTAAAAAAAAGTATACTTAACTGCCTTTTTTATTTATAAAATCTAAAATCTAATTCTACTATAGTATCTATTGCATTACCGGTTTATATTAATACAAAAGCTGTTTAAATCAATGGACAAATACATAGACGCAAATCCGTTAAACATAAAACAACAAAAGAATACAAGAATTTTATACTATTCCATTTATTATTCATTTTTAGACCAATCCAATTATCCATTACAATTAATGGATAATCCACAATTATCCATTAATTGTGGATAATAGAATATTCTATTCTCCACAAATAGAATTAAGTCTATTTGTGGTAGACTTAAGTTTAAGTCTACCACAAAAACTTAATAATTTAGTATAATCATTTTTAAGATTACTCTTTTTTTCTGTTTTATAATGTTCTGGCAATAAACGTTACCAGCATTCTACATCATAATTCTTTGTTTAGTACATTTCATCAGAGCTGCCTTGTCTATGTTCAACTGTTGATATCAGCGTTTATTTTCAAAATTTCAATCCAATAATTGCATGTTTATAGGATTAAGTTTAGAAAAGACCCCTACATATTAATAAAATAATATACACTGTTTTTCAAATTTATTTTAAAAAAATAATCAGTTGATTTTTTAATTTACACACATACTCGTATATCAAATGGTAGTATATATATATATATATATATGTTTGATTAATACTGAAGAACGCCTCCAATTTCTTAACTTCAAATATTTATTTCTGAACCTCTTGTAAAATGGATTTTTGCCAAAACAGTAAAATGTATGAAAAAAATCTGCCCTTATTTCTTTATTTGTTTTTTAATTTATATACACCGAGAAGGGATTTTAACAAAACTTTTTAAGTAGAATAAATTAAATCAGTTAGAATTGTCAACAGCTTTTTGAAATTTTAAACGAAGGTTCCTTCTCGAATTTTATAAGACATTAATATCTGATTTTTTTTTTTTAATCAAATTTCAGGGGAAAAGGATTAAAAAAGGCAACAAAAAATTATAACACGATATATTTTTCTGGTATTTTATGAATATAAATTCTATTGATTCTAGATCATAATTAGGTAATTTATTTTGGGTGGCCCATAAGTCACTACACCATTTAAAACTTGTTTAACTTTGGATAATTAATTAATTATTACTTAATTAAAAATTATTATTTCAGATTAAAGTTTAATTCTTGGAAATATGTTTCGAAGAAATTCACAACTGTGCAACATATGAAAATAATTAAATATACAAAATCAACGTTCAACTGTGCTTACATTCATCGTTTGAGCTCAGACAAAATTCACCTAATCCAGCAATACTTAAGCTATTCTGGCAGTTTGAAATACAGCGGTCTGTGATAGACCATGTGTTAGCAAGTGTTAGAAGACTATGTTCTGGGAGGTCACAGAAAAACATTCTGCGAATATGAAGAAGCAATGAAAAATGTTGAAAAGTCTTCGAAATCAATGCGAGACGGTCCAAGCAACTCGGCATATTTCGAACCTCGCTACAGATGATTCAAAAAGTGCTGTATGTCGATCCGTATAAGGCACAGCTATTGCAGGAGCTGAAGCCGGCAAATTATCGAGAACGATAACATCTATTCAGATCAAAGAATTAGTAAGGCATAAAGCTGGTTTCATTCCAAAAAGTGGACAAAGCCCACTTCCACCTACACTTATTTTTTAACAAAATAGTTCCAAAAGTCAAACAATATTTAACCTAAGAATAGTCCAGGAACGTGAATAATAAGTAAAAAATGTTTTGGGGGTGTAAATACGGAAAAAATGCTTGGTCTTTAGATCATTGAAGATGAGGCATGAAACGCACTTACCGTTACCAAAGAAAGATACTGAGACATGCTGGACAATTTCTTGCGTCCCGCAGTCGAGAACACACCAAAGATACGGTGGTAGCAAAATGGTGCTACTGCCCCACAATAGATCTCTTAAGGCAAGTTGTTGAAAGAGGAATAACTTCACAAACTCTGAAATCAACTGACTTATAGGCACACCAGAACTAAAGTGAAGGTATGACCTATTAATCCATATTTTCGAAATATATTTATAATTTTGTTGTACGCTTCAATATCTTTATAAATTATTTTAACTTATTTACCTCCTATTAGTTGATTGTTGTGATTTCCCTACACACGACCTTTTCTATCAGTTCGTATCATCTTAACACATCATTTATCCCGTAAAGTACAATAGGTTGAGGCTTGACGGGTTCTGTTTGGTTCGTAATATTCGTATCCTCAAATGAAAGGCTGCTAAATCTATTTTATATAAGTAATTCTCCATTGTTTTAACTATAAATTGCAGTTTTTCTCGGTATAGGTAAGGTTCCTCAACAACTAGAAATCCCGGTCAGGCATGGCATTTTTCACATACGCTACAATTCATTCATCTCATCCTCTGATGATATACCTTAACGGTGGTTCCGGAGGGTAAAAAAAAATAAAACAACTAGAAATAGGTTGGGTTTCCATAATTACGCTAGTTATTATAGTTATCTTGAATTACCGCATATTCTTCTCTATTATCTCGCTATTCTTCTTCGCTATTAATTAGTTTCTTATGAGCTACTCTTTTCGGATCTCTATTCGACGACACGTTAACGAACCAAGTTTTGTTGATGTTATCTGATAACTCGGCAATGTAACGTCCCATTGTCGATCAGATCAGCTGGTACAGAATCTATTTGAAGCTCAAGGTTAGTGGAACTGAAGCCCGAATATAATTTTAAAAAAAGAAGAAAACTTTACATATAATTAATTATACCTTTCAATTAGTTGCTAGTTACCTCTTATCCACAAAAATCACATACAATATCCCACACAAAGTAACAAAGCGGAATTCTATTTTAAAATATCAACAAAAATAAACACCTCTTATTCTCTCAATCGCAGCTAAAAAAAATCTGATGTGAACACTACATGACTTTCTTGAACGAAAATCCAAAAATAATACGATTTTAAATTACAATTTTCAATTAATATTACATAATCAGATTTTGCACCAAATCTACTACATATACACATATGTAATAATGCCTATTAAATCACATAAACACATTTTTGAAAATCCATAAAATTTCATTTCACTAATTATTTCTGATATTTTTTTCAGTATTTTTCTTATTATTATTATTGATTTATTATTTGTTTTAAAACATTTTCTAAAATCACGGGTTAATAATTATTAATATATCATATATTTAAATTAAAATAAAATTCAAAAAAAGAAAGATGGAAGTTTGATTCAACCGATGTATACTCTCATAAGATCCAAATATTTCATTAATTAAAATTTTTTTGGCTATAACTCTGGAATCAATGAAAATACATACCACTTATACATATCGATGAAAAACTCTCAACAAGAGCTTATTAATGCAGTTAAGAAATGTCCAAAATCCAAATTTCTTGAGATTTTGAGCATTTTTGGACACTTTTCGTTCAGTCGATTGCAATAAAAAGGGGAGGTGCACAACTAGATGTTATAACAGTACTAAATCCAAAATTTCTACTCCTACTGCTAATTCTTTTTGAGTTATACGTACATAAATACAAACGTCACGCCTAAATTATTCAAATTGATTCAGGGATGGTCAAAACGGATATTTCCGTTGAAATCTGAAAATCGAAATTTTTCGTGATCACAATACTTCTTTACTTCATGACAAGGAAATAAAAAACATATGATACAAAGAATATTTCTGGAAAAATTGTTTTTCATGTAATGACAATAAAATATAATACATTTTTGGTAAAGATGTTTTGACGTTAGGTTGGCTTATTCTATGAGAAAGAGTTGATTGCTAAATGTTGTTTGCTAAAATGAATAAAATCTTGTTACTACTACTTCAAAATATGGATCCGTTTTTCAGTATAAAAATATACCACTCTTTCCTACTTTACTATTAAAAACCACTAAGATTCTTCAATTAACTACATTTTCTGAGAGTAAAAATAGATAAGCGCAATTTACATGTTAAAAATCTTTGAAACTTTTATAAGACATTCAAAACGTGTGTCACAATCAGATAAAACGACAAAGAAAAAATATGCAATTGAAACTGAGAAAAATTATTAGGTCATACGTTTTGATTAATAAATAAAATTTAATTATTCGTATAACTTAATAAAAAACTTAATTAAATATAATAAAATATTTATTTGAAAATAATATACGAGTAAATTCTTTCTCCCCACTTATAATATAATATGGATTAAATTTCCTTTGAATGTAGTATACAATAAGTCACCCTGTCTATTTTTATTCAGAAGAAAAATGTTTAATTAATTAAATCAGCCGGTAAAGAACAATTATGAAACACGATGCAAAGGGAATATATAATGAAGCTATAAGCATGTTACAGAGTTAAAAGAAATTCTTCGATTCATTATAATTTAATTATAAAAGAAAATGTGCATTTGTTTTTATTTATTCAAACTGCATTGAAACGAAACCCCTACCGCCCACGAAATAAATGTATTTCATATACAAACAACTAAAACATGCAAACCATCACGAGAAAGTAAATTTAACCTGACAGCCGACAGTTGATGTGAGGTTTGAATAATCATATGGACAGAGACATGAATTTTTGTGGACTCATTGGTTTTTCGTACAGCAGTCGCGTTATCAGGTGAAATAGTGAGGGATGGATGGCTTCAATGCCGCATTGCCGTATCACCATAGCAACCGTGTATCGCCAGTGCCACCACCTACACACACAGTCTCACATCAAAACATGACTACATAGTACAAGAAACTCCCAACGAGACAAGTTGTGTTTCTTTCGTTTTTGTCCAACTAAGACAAAAAAATCAATTTATAAAAAAGTCAATATTAAAAAAATGAACTTCGATTTTACGTCTACAATATAAACATATTAGAATCAACTATATTGGACTTTTTGTTTAACAATCATTTTTAATTTTCACAAACAGTAATCATTCACAGCATATTTGATATATATATATATATATATATATTCTATACATTAAACAGAACGGAGAAGGGTTTCCCATAATTAAATGAACGTTTTTTAAACTCCTTTCAGAAAACGTTCAAATAGAACTCTTTTAAACCTGAGAAAGAGTACTCAAATTTATATTTACAATACTGAATCCGGTACAAATATTTAACATTTCGTTAAACAATAATTTTTTTTTTTTTATTAATAGTACATATCTGAAACTGTTCTATCATGGTCAGAAATATTTTCGTAAAACGACGCCGTTCCCAAACTTTACTGACACGTCTTTGCAAAAGAACTATAGACTTTATTTCATGCTAACATGACTATTAGCCACAAATGAATATTTGATTATAATAATGAGGCCCAAATTTTACATTACTGTAATTTTTTTCTGTTCAGGTAATATCTTTCTAAAAACTGTAATTATGTAAACTTCCCTATTTCTGAGTGGAGACAGCGTATGCTTTTCATTGTTATTTCACACGGTAAATTTATCTATTGTCTTAGATTATCAGTTTCCCTTCTTACGGATGAAATGCACGTAATGCAACTGGTGTATACAAATTGCAATAGGTAAGAGTTGTGTTCTCTGAGATTAATTGCATTAATTATACAGTTAGCTCTTAAAAGTATAGAAATGAGTCAATTACATCCTTTTACATCAGTTGTATTTTTCTGGTGTCGTATAATGTTGATTCATCCGGCAGGGGAAAACTAATTTATTGACTGTTTTTTTTTCTGGTAGAACTGGTTTTGGTATTATTAGGACGGATAGTCCATTCTTTGAAGTAGTTCTATAAGTATAAAAAATAGTCCGACAACGATTTATGTAAATAAGTTAAAGTAAGAATCATTTCTTTATGGTTCCAGTTTACTACTAACCTATAACGGAAAGCAAATTATCCAGTCCAACTGATCAACATTTTTTCCTTTTCCCTTTTCTGGTAAGGTCCCTTCTTATTAACATATTAAAAATAAATAATAAAATTACTAATTAATTACTAAATAATTTATAAGAGAAGTTTATTTAAAAGTTAAAAAATAAAATAAAAAATACCATTCTTTGCTAACTCACCAAACCTAGTTTTTAAAACAATTTTAAAAAAATTTATTGAAATTAATTTTTTCATTCTATTCTTCTTCCAATATAGCAAGCAAATTAAATCACATGTATGTCGACATATTTGATTAGTAGGTAAAGTAGCTATTTTACATTTTTATTTTTAATTACCGAAGCAGTAAACTATTTTCCTTTCTGCTGTTGAAATAATAAATAATTAATTTTTAAATAAATGCAATGAAATGCATGAAATATTAAATCTTAAAAAAAATTGTTGAGATCACTGAATTATACCAATTATAGATCGAGAAGTAAGCTTCAAACTATTTATTTATTTCAAAATATTTAGACAAATACAAGAAATGAAAAATTAAGCTTAATTTTGTTAGAGAAAGAGTATTTATTCATAATGCAAATTTTAATACTTTAAATTTGAAAATAATTTTTTAATTTTCTTATATTAATGAAATAACTTAAATAACATTTATATTGTTCGTATTAATATACAAACAACATATATGGTGAATTAACTAATATTATAGATTACATGGTAATTTATTGAGTATAATGTCGACGTAATTAAGCTATGCGTTGTATCTGAATAGAGCTTAATATAATTACTAGGCAAACAAGTAATGATCAGCGCGATGCCGGTGAATCTTATAAGGTGGGATGCAAGAGAACGAAGTAAGAAGGTGAAGTAAATATGAGGAAGGGTAAGAAGGGGGTTCCTGCCACCAAATTGATGCAGGAAGGTCGGCGATATGTAGATGGATGCAATGTAATAACAACACTAATTTCGGTGGTATGAGTTCAGCAACGCAGGTGAAGACAGACGCGTAGGTGGAAAAGAGGTGTGAGGTAGAGAGGATGTTCGAAGGAAAAGCAAGAACGATAGTACGAGGAAAGCGGTGGTTAGGTGATATAGCTGGTAAGGATTATTGCCTGATCTCAGCTCAAAGCTCTCCGCTAATATCCTACAATACCACTCAGGAAAGGGAGGTAGATAGTCTGTTCCCTTGCGGTAGAGAACTTACAGAAGAAAAGCTCCTTTTCAAACCGCATCCTACCCTTGAATATAATGACAACTGAGAAAAATCCGTATCATGGTCGTTTGAAAATTCTGTCCTCAATTTACCATTTATGAATACTCGTACGACAAACTTTAATAAAATTCCACATGTCTGGAAGTAAGCCATATAATTCTAAGACAACCTTTATATGATAAGTATGTTTGACGACAAAATTATTTAATGAACCGTACTGGAAAATGATGACACGAAAATCAAATCTTTAAAACTATTTTACTGGAAAAAAGGTAAACTCGATCAGAAGCTGTTACGACTTTAAGCTGTATTTAATTTTCACAAATATTAAACAAAAAATACAGTAAAAAAATTGAATAATTACCAAACTTAGTAAAAAAAGACAAAAGAAAACACTAATTACTCCAAATGTCATATCTATTATGCTCAAATTTAGCGATGGTGTGATTGCATAATAAGAATTATTCAATGCATATGCAGAATTATCCACTACAGCTACAATTCATAACTATTTTGTTTTAGTAATTTATGAACAAATTTACAACCCAACGAATTAAGATTAATATTTATTAATAATAAAAAAAATTACGATTCTTAGGTAGACTTCAAGAAAATTATTCATCAGAAGATAACTATTATACAGTAAAAATATGAAATTGTTAAACTGCTAAGTAGTAGCAAGTTGTAGTAAGGCGCTAATGACGTTTCTGTTGTCAGGGCGACGAGCTTTATTGAACTCATGTTGATTTTAATAACTGTGACTTTTGTGTTCTGCGTTGACTAAATAATATTCTGCGAATTCTGTGAAGTGTGTATATTTATTTTTTGTATCTATGAATGTAAGTGCCACTGTTTGGTCGATGTAATTTTAGCAGCTACTTTTTATTTAGTTTTTAAATTCCAAAACAGTAATGATTGTTAATGTTATTAGTAATAGTTTAAAAAAAAAAAAATTTTAAAGGAATAAATTCGCCTTACTTTCTGAAAATGATTGCAATTCTCTCGGAGTGTTTTGTTATGTTAGGAAAATTTATTTGCTTTTGATAAGGCTTCTATCTACAAAATACTGATATGAGAGAAGTTGTATAAATATTTGAGCGTGGTAAATATTTTATAGTACTGAGTTTTTTTTATCGTAGTTCATATATGGGCATATGAACCTTTGTTTTAGTAGGATGATTTGATGATCTGTGTATAATTTTATATTTCAGGTCCAATTACTTTAGAAGGTCTTTTTGGATTAAATACCCTACTTTCTATAAATATATAAAAAAAAAACGTGTAAAACAACTTATAAAATCAACGTTCAGCAAAACCTACTGATGATAAATTGATGAAAATTTCTTATGGCGTAATTTCTTATATCTTGTTATGGTGTAAATACACACAAAGAAAGGACTTTTTTGAAATTCCGGGTTTAAAGTGTTAAAATGTATTAAAAATGAAATTAATTATTTTTTCTTAATTTCTCGATAAAAATGAAGATATCTACTTGATTTTAAATTGTCTAATATTCATATGAATAGCTGAAAATTAATTTTTAAATTTTCTGAAATGCTGTGTTTAAAAGATTAAAATGGATTTTGAATTTTTTTCTGAAACCCGACTATATATTTGAATTTTTCGGTAATAAACGAAAATATAAATTTGATTTTTGATGTGTATAATCTTCATGTATATATATATATATAAATCAATTTCTACATTTTCTAAAATTCAACCTTGAAAGAAGTGAAGAAAGGTAAAAATATTTTGAACAATGGCTGCAAATATTCCCCACTTCAGACTATTCTAACGAGATATTCACTATATTTGGATTTGCGAATATTTTCAGATAAATATTTAAAAATCAATTTTGGGTGTTTTGAATTTCAATTTTTTAAGGGGCGCAAAGTTGTACGGCGCGGAGGCATAACGGACACAACCACTGCCCTTGTTACTACGTGTCCGACCAAAGTGGCAAAACCTGTATATCCGGTTGGCTATTTGACTAAAAAAAAAAATGGCCTCGACGCGAAATGCATGTAACCATTTAGCGCGGGTGAAGCCGCGACGGGAATGCTAATTTTAAATATATATTAAGTAAAGAATTCAAGTAATATTGGTAAAGAATTATCTTTTTATAATAAAATGAATTAATATAGTAGGTTATTATACCTTTTCATGAAGAAAGTAAACATTTAAACCAAGTTAAAATTATTTTAACTTTCACAGGATCGAAGTATTCTCGTTTCTTGTATTACCTGCACAAAAAAATAGATATTACCAGGTTAAACATATATATATATAATATATACACACACAATATATAAATAAAATATATCAAAAGAAATGTATGAAACTCATAAATAAAACTAACAATGTTCTAAAATTATACTAAAAAAAAAAAAAAAAAATATTTTTTTTCTATAGTATAGCCTATGTAACAAGAAAAAATAACCAATAAATGACATTTTTTGGCATAATTTATACCGATTTTCTGCTTTTATAAAAAATTAATTTTTTCCATACTAAAAATTAGATACTACCGTTTCTTAAATGAACGATACTATGAACTTCTAACGGCATTATAGTATTTATATGTTTCTAATGAAATCGTAGTGAAGACGTAAACGTTTATAAGCTATTAACACGGTAAATAAAGTCATAATTTAATTTAAACATACTTTATAACTACAAATATCCTGAGTCTTACAAAAATGTTACCAAATCTTATACAAACGCTTGCTAAATTAATTTTAACTTTTTAAAAAGTTAATCGAATAAATTATATAAAATTCGTATTAGTGAACGCGACATGAATGATGCTTAATAAAATATGAATAATATTTTCATAAGAAAAATATTTAAGTTAAAATGAAAAAAGTTTAGAAGAGCCTCAGGCAATGGATGGGCTCTACTATAATATTACATGAGATAAAATGCAGGTAATGGTTTAAAATATAGCTGCAGGAAAAAATGTAGACGGTATACGAAAAGCAGAAAACAAGATAGGGAGGGAGATCAGCTGTAAGAACTCAAAAGTTACTTGCATGTGAAAGCGGAGCTGCAAGCGAAGGGGGTTTACAGTCGGTTGGATATTATAGGGACGGGCACGGTATACAAGACATTTGATAAAAGTCGTAGCATCGGTAGTGATGAGCCCCTTAGCTTTACAAGATAACACCCCTAGTGTACGCAGCTAGAGTGGGCAGCGACGCCACCCGGGGACATTATTTTTCATACAGCCTCAAGTCATCCCCCTTCCTACACTTACTGAAACACTACATCATTTTAAATGCCAGTTTCTCAGCAGAAATAAAAAAAATCTCTTATTTGTGTGAGGCTACGGGGAAAGGAAATGGGATTTTCTTGGTTCGCGTAAAGAAACATAATGTAGACGTTACTGGATGATGAACATTACATGATATTGAAAATTATAACACTGTTTCTTTTCTAGTATTTTGTTATAAAAAAAAAAAAAAACAACTCCGTAGATTAACAATAGAGTTGACTTGTTTAAAGAGCATATATAAATGAAAATATTGTCGCTTGTTCGTGGCTCGTTACAATATTAAAAGATTAAAAGGTTGAGATATTAAAAGATTGAGAATTTAGGATGTTTATATAATTACAATTTATTAGTTAAAGAATATAAGTAAAACAAAACAAATTAATAATAATAAACAACTCAGTAATAATTAGAATAATGACAATAATAAATAAACAAATAATGATGGTAGTTATAACAACCACAATAATAATAATAATAATAAATATCAGTAACAATAATAATAATAATAAACAGTGATTATATACAAAGCAGAATTTAAAGTAATCGTCAGCATTTATTCACAGGTAGATAAATAATGAAAACAGAATTCGTCCCGTTGACAAAAGACATGACCGCTAGCTAGTTTTAACACTTTTAAGCCCTAGTCTTGAATTAGCAATAGCACTAAAAAATAAGACAATTATACAGTTCTTTAACTGAAAATATCTTCACTCTTCAGAAATAAAATAATTTTAACAATTTATGAATGAAATTTATAATGTAGACTATAATCACTTATAGCCTTACAGTAACTTACCGAAGCATTTCTTGTTTTCCTATACTTACTTGTGTTGTCATCTAAATCACGTCGAATTCGCATAATAACTCCTGTATCGTAGTACTCTCATCTCGCAGACTGACATCATAACGTCTCGCATAGATTCATTTGCAAAACTTATTTTTAACTGGTCTTCCCCGGAGTAATTATATTCCTATCTTCTTTACCTGCAGGACCAAACCACACTGAAAGCGTGGAACGACCCACCGAGTCCTTTCATTCCTACCCTGGTCCGGAAACTCTTCTCACGGAACAAAAATCTGTTTAGGTATGTCAGTGGGCAGTATTACTAAAGACGATTATTAAACGGACCTGTCGTTACCTTTACTAAAAGGGTTTGTTTTAGTCCCTTTCTGGATTCCTACCATTATTATATTTTCTATTACGTTCTTCTTAATTGGTAGGAATCCGTTACTCAGATCCGTTATATCGAGCTTGTCGCAATATTAAATAGTATTAAGATTGTAAAACAATTTATAGCATTTCCTTTGTATAAAGTTTAAACCACCCGTTACAAAAATATCCTAAATTATTCAAATTAAAATAAAACTGATTAATACTAGTCTAATCATAAGGCGATATAAACAGCTTAACTGTCTATTCCCAACATTCCGTGCCCGGCGTATTTAATATACCTGGCATGGAAATAATACCGCATTTCGCGAGAAATTAAATTGTTCCCCATTGCTTTCTGCTCTGTATAGAATATATTTTGCCATTCTATACCGAAATGCAAGTGATATTAGTGTGAAAATTAAACATCATTACTCTCAATGAAAGAAACTTCTACCGTTGTTGTTATAATGGTAATAATGTGAAAAAAAATAACATTACTCGGAAAATTTTAATTATGTTTTTATTACCGGTGAAATTTCAATAAACAAGAAATTTAAACTTAAAATAATCTCACTATTAACGCTCCCAGCATAACTTTTACGTTAACACTATACAAAACAATTATACTATTTTAAGACTTGTCGAAGAAAAGTATGGTATTACTTTCGGCCGCATGATCTTAGTGGGAAGTGGACTTTTATTTTACAGTTTGAAGTATAGGGGTTTCACTTAAATAGGGGTTTCATTTTATATATGTGCATATGGCTATTGTGTGGCTCAAAAATCTCAAAAATATTTGATCAGTTTCATAGAAATTTACATATGCTGTAGTAACTATCTAAGGTTGTGCATATAAAAATTTAGTGAGATTGGTTGAGCCGTTCTTGAGTTATGTTCTTGAATAGGGTCAATTTAAGATCGACAAAATTTGAGCGGGCCAGGTTAGAAGCGTGATTTGTTATAAAACTTAAAGTTAAAACTTAAGTTGGAACGTTGATGTTTCTTTTATCTGTGGTATCTATTGTTAGCAATACTGATATTTTTATTTAACTTTTATTGTAGTGAGTTTTTGACGTTTAACTATTTTTTTTATCATAAAAGGAATTTCCTTTTTTTAAAATGTTGGATTAGAATGAGTTTATACTTTTTTCAAAAGGGAACAAAATAAAACTAAGAAAAAGTCTTTGCGCAGATCTGCGTAAGAATTTTTTAATATTAATTTGATTTTTGGCAGCCATTTTTTAAATCTAATAAACCTTACTTGCGAAACTATTAAAAATGATCCAGTTTCTGAACAGTTGTTGAAAATACGACATTTAAAATTATGGATTCACCGTATAAACAGTAAACAACACGACACAGTTTGTTATATAACTTTCAATGGTTTGTATTAAATTGTAGTAATAATGAAAATAATTAAACATAGAAAGTTAAAAAATATTCAATAAAACTTCGTTAAAATATGCTTTTCATACAACCACAGAGAATCAATTCGCCTGAATAAATGGACGGTAAATAAATTTATAATAATAATGCTCAGAAAAATGTTAAAAAAGTTAAATATTAATAATTAATATTTATAAATCCGAGCTCATAAAAATACCTGACCGATTATCCTGCACGCAATCTGTTTACTTACCGTAATACTGCTTTAGTTTTGTACGTCCGTTTTTAAAGATTCAAATAACTTATTCGTTGCGTGCATGAAACATCAATCATTACAATATTTTTTAACTGCTACTTTTATTAAATTGAATTTAAACAACCAAACATTTTGTTAAAATATAAAGCAAAAATCAAATAAATTCATCTGAATTAATAAAATTCTTTATGTAAATGTATTTTTTATTTCAATTATATTTTTAAATTATTTGCAAAATGACTTTGTACAGTTATACTTTATTTTTACAAAGGAAAAATATTTAAGTATAACAGAACGATAGACATTTACTCCGAAAAAAAATGGAAATATCTATTATACTGAGAGCATATAAAAGAAGTATCATTAAAAACTGTTTAAGACAAACGTTACGTGTGATTTCAAAGATGGTAGAAAATTAATTTTAAGAAGAAATATACACTGAAACCACACACGTAGTGAGCGGACTTGGACTATAGTGGTATAAGTGGACTATAGTACTCACCGGAATTGTTTTTGGGGGCCTTCATCGCCCGAAAATTATTAGACTTATCATTCAGTGCTTAAATCTAGTAAGTTCGATCAAAAAAATTCATTTTTAGCATTTTATATTTTCGTAATGTATAACATATCAAACGCCAAAACCATGTGCGCTGTGCGCTGTGTTCAAGTTTTCCGCGAGTACAGCTATGTGCGCTTTGTAATAGTGTTCCATGATTGTGTACCCATGTGCGCTGTTTCGTAATTGTAGCATCAGGCAGCGCCGGTCCTG
>JAAAKQ030046828.1:0-35525 GCA_010016005.3 Zanna intricata
GGATCATACATCTTAATCAGTTTAGCTGTTGAATTGCTACGGTGGAACAAACATACTAAATACGAGTACATTACACTACCCTTTTTAGGCAGTCGTATAATAAATTATTAGAGCATAAACTGCAATATTATTTTTTAAAAATAACATAAAAACATTTTTATTTTTAGAAGATCTAAATTTATTGTACTAAAAAGAGTTGCTTTTAATTTTTACGAATTCAGAAGATTTTTTTTGTAAGTTTGTTATTAATAAAAATTGATTTTTTTCATAGTATTTATTAAATCAACTTTTTCAGAATAAAATTTTCTTTACGTTTTGACAAAAAGTTTACGCATATATTACTAATTTAACAAAGTTATTGTACGTCAAACATAAGTATTTTTTGTCATCTAATTTTTGTTATTTTACGTTGGATGTCATGAAAACTACGGGAAATACAGTTGGACCTGTTTTATCAGGAGGAAGTGAAATCCACCTGAAATTTTTCGCTAGCCATAAGTCGAAAACAAGCGTTTACGGACGTATGTTTTTTTTGAACTTTTTTCCTTATTTTAGGTTCTAGAATCAGTTTCCACATTATTTGCCTTTCCTTTTGAACCACCACTATATCGTATATATATATATATATATATATTTATTTTTACATAGCCTGTAACATTTCTGGTAACGTTAGGATTCTATCGCGGGGTCATACATCTAAATCGGTTTAGCCATAGTAGAGCTGCTACGGTTGAGTATCATACATACGTAAACTCTAAATACATTACAGTGCTTTTTGGATAGTCGTGTAATAAAAAAAGCATTCAGTTAAATTTCTTTTACTAGTAATCATTAACATATTTCCCGTGTATTTATTGATTTAAAACTATCAACAGCAACGGGAAACTCTATATCCAGGGAAATAACGGAGTACGAGTATACAAATATTTGCCTAACACCAGAAGTTTGATGTCATAGTCTGTTATGTCTGTATTGCTTAAGATAAAATGTAAAATATGACAACGAATGATCGTCAGTAAAGTAAATAAAACGATAATTTTACAAATACGTGATTATTTATTAAATACTTTACATCAATATTAATTTGTAAAATAAATTAATAATTTTATTACTGGATAAATTAAATGAAAACATCTAATTAAAAAAAAAAAAATTAAAAAAAAATACATTAAATAATTAGTTGCTATGATTGGCATAAATTCTTTATTATAACAAACTAATAACATTTCATTAGTATATAATTTTATTATTATTACTAAGTATTACTAACCCTTTTATCAATTTATTTAATACATTTTATACCAACAATATTAAAATATCAAGGTCAGCGTTAATGACATCAATACTTCTAATTTTTAGCTTTTAACGGCCTTTTTTTTATTATTTATTCTAATCTTTTAGATACATTTTCAAGGTTTCCTATACGTTCAAAACCTTTTTCAAACTTTTTATTTTATTTTTTTTAATTTTTTTGTATACGATTAAATATCATTAATTTCGAGTTTATAAAAAGTTCCTCCCAACTTAATATTTTTCTAGTTTTCATCCACTATTAATTAAAGTTTTGATTACTTTATATAATTTAAATGTTTTTGTTAATTAGTTATGCCACTATTTATTTGGATACAATGAATAAATTAATTTTTTTTATAAATTAAGTATTTGTATTAATTAAATTTCTTAATAATGAAGCTGTTTGACTTTTCATTAAAAAAAATAAATATCTCCAGGCACAAAAATTTCATTAAAAAATTCTTTACAAAAGCCTCAGCATTCATTAAATTTTTTTCAGTTTTGTAAAAATAATATATATAATTATATTATATTATAATATAATATAAAATAGATCTGTTACATTCTTCTTTTTTGAGCATAATTGTTTTACACTAGGTCGCCAAAAGTATTGAGACCATAAGTAAGATTTTTGGTCAGGTAAATAGTAAAACCAAAAAACATTAAAAATCAAAAATCATCCAAAGTAAAATTAAAAATTATTCCGATGAAAGTAATAATTATAAAACAGTAAAGAATTCTCAGAAGAGAATCAGACCGCCGAGTAAACCATCATCACGTTCAACACAGTAAAATTCCATTATACGAGAATATTTTTAAAGTTTAAACTATTTGTCACATAATAACCACTGTATCATCCTGTAGATGATACACTCCAATGGTTTATTAAAACCCTACCACCAAAGAACACCGGTAGTCACTGCCTAGTATTCAAATCCGTGTAAATGTAGTTGTCTTTACTAGGATTTGAACCTTTGAATAGCTGATCTGCGATGATGAGTTAACCACTAGTCCAGCAGCCCGGTGGGCTATGACCCTTTCTGGGTCTATTGTTAGATAAATCCCTTACATGAGGATTACATATATAATAGGATTTGAGTGATAGGTGCAAAAAAGTCCTAAACATCATTAAATGTTTATCCAATATCAACTGGGGCTCAGATAAATATATTCTATTGAGACTGTATAAAGCATTGATTCAATCGAAACTTGACTACGGATGTATTGTATATTCATCCGCCAGAAAGTTGCATTTAAGAAAGTTAGACGTAATGCACAACAGCGGAATAAGATAAGCGAAAGGCGCATACCGTACAAGCCCGGCGACTAGTCTAATGTCAGAAGCCGGAATAATGCCACTGCGTTGTAGAAGGGAGATCCTATTACTAAGATATACAGCAAACATATGGGCCTTTCCTGTCTACATAAATTATAAAGCTTACAATCATCATTATTTAGCTGCATTATACGAACGTCACTCTACCTATTCCAAACCAGCCGGAATACGGTATCACGAATTGGTAAGAAAATATGAAATTGCTCTACCAGATACGTTAGCAATTTCTACTAGAGAGATACCGTCATGGCTTTTGCCAGCGGTAATCGCAGGATTGGATCTCTCCTATGAGAAAATAAAAGATAAGCCAGTAGTAATCATCCAACAGGAATTTTTATCAACCCTCAGTAACTACGATGAATACATTAAGATTTATACTGATGGTTCTAAAACCAAAAACGGTGTTGGATGCTCCATGTATGTAAATGAAAAAGCCCATTTTTGAAAGATGTCAGATATGGCAAGAGTTTACACGGTAGAACTTACTGCCACACAGCAAGCACTTCGCTACTGTGAACATTTCTGCGAAGAGAAAGTGCTTATATGTTCCGATTCGCTGAGCGCACTTACCGCAATTCGGAAAAAGAATATTAGTTACGTCCTAATCGCTAACATCCTGTCTATTTTATATGTTTTAAAAAGACGATGACAGCGATGCGTATTTGTATTGACTCCTGGACAATAGCTGTCTAGACAGCTACCTGGTAGCTGTCCTGGTAGCTACCTGGTAGCTGTCTAGACAGCTACCAGAATGGCAACAGTCTGCGACAACTCGGATGCAATTCTTGTACGAGAGGCTGATGTAAAGAAATGTCTAACAAATATAATTAGAACGGACTGGAGTAATGAATGGAGAGGATTGGGTACTAAATTAAATGCTGTTAAATCCTCTCCATACAAATGGAAGAGCGACGTGAAGCTGATTCGCCGAGAACAAGTCTTAGACTTAGAATCAGTCATACGTGAATAACGAATCTATATTTGTTAACCGGCGAAGATAGACCAATGTGTGGTGTTTGCAACAAACCACTTAGAATGAAGTATCTAATGGAAGAGTGTACCATATATGAGGACCTCAGAAAGAGGTTCGGTTTACTATATGAAATTGCAGCTGATTTGGAGAATGGAAATGAAGAAAATATAGTTGCTTATCTGCACGCCAGTGGACTATTAACTAGTGTATAAATTATATAAGTTTGTAATTACAAATAATGAAGTCGAATTTTATGGATATTGAAATTTAATAATTTGGTATTGCCAATATATTTCATGTTGATACATTTTTTTTCTTTTAAATATCAGGGCCTTTTACACCTGCCTGTAAATGTGCTTTTATTCAATGTTTATTTTTGTAACGTTTTGTCTGGTATTAAGTGTTTTTTTTTTTTTTTTTTTTAAAGAAATGTTAGGGTGCTTTACACCCTAACATTTCGAGGGCTAACGACTATAGCAGTCGATGCCCGTAAAACTAAAAAAAAATTATCAATAGTCCATTACCCATATTTCAATTCATATTTGTTTTATATACTTTTCTTTTTTTTAATTTAAGAAGATATTTTTTTAATTTATTTTTTTTTAGGTTTATTTTTATGAAAGTGATATTTAAATCCTTATCGAACACTGAATGAAACGTATATATAAATTAGATTAGTATTAATTGTGTATGTCCAACATACGGCTCTTTAATTTTTTTTTTCATTTTTCCAAATATATTGAATAAATTTGTTTTAGTATCTATGTCAATGTCATGACCTAGTGAGAAGGCCTGCAGCGGATTTAAAAAATTAAGATTTACTTTAAAAAATTAAACAATGTAATTCTCTTAACTGTTTTTATTTAATAATATGCAAAATAATTTCTCATTTCTTTCATTTTTTCATAATATTTAATGTAAATTAGAAAAGTAAGTCGGGTTAAAGACCCGGCATTCAGGAAATGAATTGATTAATCGATACCAAAACTTTGTGTTGCAGTGAGTAACTAAAAAAATTTTAGCGAAACTGTTACATTGATATTAATATTATTTTGTTCTTGTTGTCGATAAGCATATTAAATTAGCAATTAAAAGATTAAATTCATGACAATAGCCATATTATACTAATTGCGATATTACATTAGTAACCTATTTATTTTTATTATGATGTTATTTTGTTTAGCGCACATTTATATTAGATAAAAATATTTTATTAACTACAATAATTGTTATATATTTAAAATAAATTCTGTGAAATGAATTGCAGAAGAAAAAAAATTTGGTTTTATTTTTATTTCATAAATTTCTTTAAACCTTTAAAATGTTAAGTCAAAGTAAATGTTTAAGTCGAAGTAATTTCCTAAATCAAAATTAATTTATTATATGAATGTGGCGACTCATTATTATTATAATAAGTAATTAATATTAATGACTCAATATTATAATTATCCCCGATAATTCGGGTATAATTATACCCGACTCATATGTGAATGCTAGCATATGCTCAAGTAAATAATAATTATATTTACATTTTTCGTCCGTCACGGCCAGTGATAATGTTAATAAAAGTATACATTTTAGCAACCAAAAAGAAAAAAAAATCTCATAACTTTTAAAAGACTTACTTTAGAACTTTTTAAGTCATCTTTCCGTATTCAGTGATCCGATGCTGCTGCTCTACTCAGACTAATTTCAATTGATATTACAATATTTCTGCCTTTTTTTTTTAATTAAGAAAAAATATACATATTTCTTTTTGTCTTCAGTCATTTGACTGGTTTGATGCAGCTCTCCAAGATTCCCTATCGAATATATATATATATATATATTTAGGATTTGTTAAAAAAAAAAAAAAAAAAAATTTTTTTTTTTTAAATCATGTATTTTTGTATATTTATATATGAGTACAATGAGATCCACAAAGACGTTTACGCTTTTGATTTAATATCACTCACCCATTCCCCTATCGATTCTATTCAAAATTTTCAAACCATTTAATGAAGATTCTAAAAATGTTCTGTAAAACGTTTTCCTTCTAGCAGTTATAGAAACCAAATGACCGTTTTCAAACTAAAATATCAATTTAAGATAAATTATACCTTTTATTTACTATACAACATAGCTGGAAGAAATAATTAGTAACAAAGTAATTACAAAATGAAAACAACTCCTGAACTTATGAAAAATATTTGTATGAATTAATAAAGAAGAAATTTTGCTCAAACTGAAATCCATTAACAGCGATAGGCTGGTAATTTTGTTTAATAAATCCTACGTATCGTTCGTGTAGAAATGTCTCTTGGATTTGTATTATTTCTTCTTCAATGACTCTCTTCAACTCTTCATTAGTGTTAAGATTATTGGAGTACACACGTTCCTTTAAATAATCCCATAAGAAAAGATCAGAGATAGTAAGATCTGGTAACCATGAAAGCCAATCCAAAAATTCCACCTCCTCGTACAATCCAACGATCCTGAAGAATAATATTTAGTATCTAAATACTTTAACTGGATTTGCAAAATTAGTGCGGCTCTGTCATGCTAAAAAGTAACATATCTCATCTCTGGAACATTTAAATGATGGATTATGTGTTGATTGAACACATCTAGGTATCTGTTTGCAGTCATTTTCTTTTGCTGTAGGATAATTCTTCTCTCAAGAATATGAGGGTTTGGGTGTTCTAATAATTATAGTTATGCCTGCTTTATCATACCGTTAAGGTCGAAAGTATATTCATCTGAGAATAGAACACGTTCGTGTCATTATGAATTAACTTCATGGTGCTAAAAAATACGCGAACAAAACTCAACTCTCCATTCTGGATTATCTTCCAAAAGGTTGTGAACCAGTTGGCTTTTACAAAATTTTCCTTTTTTCCTTTTTGCCATTCTTTGAATAGTAGATTTTGGTATACTGGTATCTAAAGAAACTCTTCTCACTGAATTAGGTTTACCTGGAGATCGCAGTAATAAAAAATACCATTTTCTCTTTTCCTTCTAGTAAATCGGTTATATTTTTTAATTACACTGCCAGTTTCCAACAATAAAAAATCACTTAGAAATTGTCATTTTTTTTTTATCAACACCAGGAAATTCAGCTCTGAAATATCGCATGGATTCTGCAACAGATTGTCAAATTCAGCGGCCCCATGCTCAAAATTTAACTTTTTGTTCAGTTGTAAATCCCATTTTATTAAGTAAATGTTTACAGAGGAAAGTGAAGCAAATTTATAACTAATTACCAGCTATTTTGTTATGAATAAAAACGTGGTTTATATGAAATTGAAGTTTTAGTCTGAAAGCCGCCATTTTGTTTTTAAAGTTCCTAGAAGGTTAAAATTTTCACAGAAAATTTTTAAAAACTTCTTTAAAACGTATTTAAAGTTTCAATAGTGTAGGTGGGGAATGGGCGTATGATATTAAATAAAAAGCTATACTTCTTCGGTATATTTCACATGTCTGTGTGTAAAATATCGAGTTTGTTAATATTAATTAATAGATTTGTTTTTTGTATCTATGAGATAGTTGTCAAAAGTTTAGGAGTTCATTACATATTCATTGTATCTTTATCTGAAATACTTTCTCGTTTGACCGATGTGAATTACTGTGAAGTGGGAGAAGTTTAATTAACATATTACAATGGCATTTTATTTGTTTATGATTGTTTCTGTGTGTAGAGATGTATTTTGTTTGTTGTACTAAAGGCTACATTTTATCTACGTAATTTCGTAAAATTTATTAACAATTTTCCGGTTCGTTAGTTATGAATGAAATGTTATCGTTTATGTTTTTATTTTTGTTTATCTTTTGTACAAGTACGCTATTTTATGAGTTTATGTATGCAGGTGTTTTATAAATTTGAGCTCTTCTATGTGTTTTTTTTAAATGAAAAACACAACTTAAATCCAATATACTTTTCAACTACATTTTAATACGAATCTTCTTTTAAAAACTGCTAGAATAATGCACTGCTAGAATCATCTGACACAGTAAGAGAACAGAATCCCCAGTCTCCAGTGATGATCACAAAGATGACTGAAAATATTTCGAAGTTATGTATTTAAAATCGATTTATTAGAAAATATGCTTCGGTCTATCTTTGCAAAGTTTGGATTTTTGAATTTATCTTATTTATATTAATTTTATTAAGTGTGACAAATTTCGTACTTAAAATCCATCAATATATCTTATTTTTTAAGTGAACTTCTTAAAAATGAAAACTGAATAAATAAAAATTTTTTATTATCACTAGAACTTTCTTGATTACTAAACTTTGTTTGCCAGTTTCATTATTTGGAAAAAAATTTAAGGATTTTTATACTTTTATTGAATTTGCTTTATGGTAAAGGTAAAAAAGTAAAAAATAGCATTACTTTATCTATTTATTTTTCATAAACAATGCAATTTCATTATTAGTACTAATTAAAAAAACAGAAACAGAAACATGGAAGAAAATCATCCAAGACTAATTATTAATTCAACTCGATCTTAAACATGTTTTTAAAATTCGACTTATATGATTTATATGAGAAACAAAACGTTATGGCCTATTTTTTTTTTTTTTTTTTTTTTGAGTTTTATGGTCATCAACCCTCGACACATTGTTTAAAAGAGAAAAAATCATCAGTAGCTGTAGGATCGTTAGATGTAAGGATGTATAGGGGGGCACTTAAAATTTAAATAAAAACAAAAAATTATTTACCATTGGAATATTGAAATAAAACAGGCACATTCTTCAAACAAATACGTAAAAAACAGTTTGGACAATACTATGTAGATACTCATTGTTCAGGTGCAAAAGGCTATGGGATTCTCAGTCAACATAACACAGACGACTTTTGTCGAAGGCTTACTACAAACTTGTTAGTAATCCATTGACATATATAGAGAAGCAACTGTTACTTCTTTGCCATTTTCTAAATCAACAGCGATATAATTTTTTAATCCATGCCTTTTTCTGAGGTTTTCATTTATTGTACATTCTCCAGTTGATGCTTAACAGTAAGTGGTTTGCCACATTCATTGGTCATTGGTCTCTCTTCCCAGGTTAACAAATATGAATTTGTTATTCACGTGTGACCGATTCTGAATCTGGTCAACGCCACTTTTCCCGGACGGGTAAGCTTCGCGTCGCTCTTTCATTTAAATTAAGTAATTTTAATTGTATTCAATTTAGGGTTAAGTTTTCTCCATTCATGTTTGGTTTTGATAGTTTTTAGGCGATTTGTAACGACAGCCCCTAGAATAGGAATCACGTCCATGTTGTCATAAAATGTTGCCGTTCTGGCAGCTTGATCTGCACTTTCATTTTCTGAGACATAAACAACCCTTGGAATCCACACAAATACGTATGGCTGTTCCATTCGGGGTTTTTACACGTAAAAAGGACATCCTCAATGTTCTAGCTCTGGATATCAATTAATGCGCTTGCTTAATTATCTTTCCATAAGAGAGATCTAAACTTGCGCTAATAGATGGCCAAAGCCACGGTAGTATTTCTCTCATAGAAATTGCTAATGTATCCGGCAAAGCAATATTATGTTTTGCTACTAACTCACGATATCGTACTCCGGGTGGTTTGGAATAGATGGTGTTCAGATAAAGCAGCTGAAGGATTATTAATAAAATCTTATAGTTTTTATAGATAAAAAAAGCTCATATATTGATTGCATATCTTAATAAGTCCTCCCTTTTATAATAATGGCATTATGCCAGGTTTGGAATTAAACTAGTCACCAGGTTTGTACGGAATACGCCTGAGGTATACATGACTCCGTTGTTACGTATTAAGTCTAACTTTCTTAGATGTAACCTTCTATTAGATGTATGTGCAATATACCCTTAATCGGGCTTCCATTGAAGCGATGCTTTATAAAACCAGTAATGTCTCTTTATCTGAGCTCCAATTAATATTTAATAAACATTTAATAATGTAATAATGATTAGAGTTTTCTAACATCTAAACTCAAATATTGAATATATATACTTGTGTGTGTGTGTGTGTGTGTGTGTGCAGACCGTCGTCTCTGATGAAAATTTGAATCCGTTATTCTATGAAATTTCATTGAGGATTTATCAATCGTTGCAATTTATACTTCACCATAACTGCATTAAGACTGGTATATACGATTCCCAGATCATCGACGTAGACGCTTTTGCTGATTTCTTCTGGAATGGCTAATATCATTTTATTGATGAAGATCGTAAAGACGTACTGCTCAACGGTGTGAGCCTTGTGGTATGCCACTTCCTAATAATTTTTCTGACTTGTACTCAATATAATCCCGTACTTTAAAAGTACGAAAATTCAATGTAGTTTCCAAGTAATACTGGTTAATCTCCGCGAATACCCTTTTCATGTAATTGAAACATTATTCCATGACGCCAAATCATATCAAATCCTTCTGCAGATCGATGAAAACTCCGATACAGTGATTCTTAGTGCTTCTTAATGATGAAACTGTTGTATATCGTGTTTTCTAAGTTGATAATTTGTCACAGTACTCGAATGGTTCTCCAGATCCTTCTTGGAAGATAAAATCGCCTATTAATTGATTAATAATTAATTTTCTTACTTCTTAATCAAGTGTAGATGTGTTTCAACGAATGGTTTTCCAGTTTACAGCAATTTTCAAAGTAACAACAATTTTGACGGCTATGACTGTTTGTAAGTAATTGAAAGAGTGATTTTTTTTTGTTCCAATATGTTGATTAAGCTAATGTATATGAAAACTAAAAATACTCACGATTACTAGATAATAGAATAATATTTCCTTTTGTTAAAATAAAATAAATATTTTAATATTTATTGACATCAATCCCGCGTTTATGTCTTTTACTCATAAAACCTACGGGAGTATAAGTAGTAGTTTCGATTATTAAAAAACTACTAGAATACATATTCTGTTCTAAGTTATTTCATACTTGCTTTATTAAACCGTTTTTATTGTGATTCAATTTGCATAGATGAAATTTTAAAGTGAAAAAAATTCTATTAACTGATTTTTATTGTGCACTCGCACAGAAAAAATTGTTCCTTTGTCTAGTTATTCTCTCATATTTTTTTAGTAATAAAATATCCAGAAAGGAACACGTTTTTCATCTTCAGTAATAAACCATTATTATTTTATGAAGCTTCTAATAGAAATAGCCTTTCTAATAGTTCCTTGATTTGAACGTAAATACTTAAAAGATGATTTAAATATTTTTAAAACATAGTTTTAAGACATTATATAATATTATTTAAATTAAAAAGGACACGCATATTGTAAATAAAGCACTATGCAATACATCCTGTATTATTCATTGCAAAATGAAAAGATTTCATTTCTCATTTTTTTTATTTATTTTTTTTTTGAGTTCTTTATATTTCACTATTTCGTAACTAGTTTCTTCATTAATCTATCAAGCATTACTAAACACAATCACTGAATAATTCAATCTTAATAACCAAAGAAAATTAAAAAGTTAATGATTTTTTCCAGCCCCTTTCATTACATTGGTTCACAAAATTACGTTTATAAAATATGCGCTCTTACTACAGAGCTTACTCAACTTTTGAAGTTGAAGGTCATTTAACAACAACATTTTGAGGTGAATGATTAGTTTGATATGTTGCAGTTAGATACATCAATCAATTGGTTTGATTGATGTATCTAACTGGTTGTTTGTATTAATTAATCTACCTTTAGAGAGCTATTTTTATTATTCATTCCAGATACGCACACATTTTATTATATTTCACTTTAAATTCGTATTTTAAGTATATATTTTAAGAACGTGCATATTTCTATTATTTTAGGCAATCTAATCTAATAAATCTATATTTCATGCAATTTTTTTTTTAATACTTTCACTTGCTGACAATACAAGTTTTCTTTTTGTCAGTAGTAGTATAATAACAAATATATATATTTAGATTAGTATTTTAAGGTAAAAAAGGTTATTTTGTTATTCTGTATTCTGTTTAGTAATGATTTAAATATACATATTTTTAGCAAATATATAAAAAATAAAATAGTATGTTTTTTACACTGTTTTAATCCAGTAATTAAAAGCGTATAATAAAGATTTATTTTCATTCAGTGATATTTCTGAATCTGAAGATTGTATATTCACAAATCGGTATTATTTGTATAAATAGAAAACAGCAAGCCAAAATTAAAATATATTTTTTTACAAATCTTGATAGTGGCCTTTTTTTCTTTCAAGTACAGCTGATGCAATGCTACACCTTTATATATTCTGCTACAGTTGAAAGTTAAAAGTAAAAAAGTTTATCTAATATTATGTATGAGCTTAATTTATAAATTAAAACACTGAAAATGTTTTAATTTATACCATAATATGACTAACTACCATAATAATGAAACTAACTAATATGACTCATATTAGTTTCATTAGTATATATAAATTAATTTTTAATTGAAAAAATAATACTATTTCCGATAATGCATTTTAGTGAGCTTGGGAAGCTTATTTCAAACATTATATTCAGCTCAGACAAGAAAATAACAAAAAAGTATTTCCATCTTTTCTTTCCTGATAAATCCATGGGATGTTTTTATTTCCGAGAAGCTTAACTTCATTTTTATCAATAACCAATGACTCATGTTAGGGCGCTTTCTATCATTTGGTTACATCATCTAACCCGAATAAATATACAATTTTAAATTTAAGCTACATTATTTATTTAAAAAGTATTATAAAAGCTATTATTCAGTCTATAATAATGATATAATAAAAAAAAAATTGATGTTGACGTTGACATCTCATGAATTCCTTGTACGCCTATTAAATTATATATATACTTTTTTTTTTTTAAATGAAAGATCCATCCAATCTTATTACAATAATAACTTCTGATATTTTTTCATTGGTATTGTTGGTATTATTTCATCGTATTATTATTGTAAAACGGTTTTTACAATCACAGGTTAATAATTATTAATAAACCAATATATTTAAATTAAAAAAAAAAATTAAAATAAAAGCAGATGAAGTCTGATTCGAACCAATGTATCTTTTCTTGTAAGATCAAAATATTACATTAATTAAAATTTTAATTGGCTATAACTCTGGAACCAATGAATTTAAATACCATTTACGATATATTATTGAAATGCTCTCAGTGAGGGCTTATTGATGCAGTTAAGGAAAAGTCCAAAATCCAGATTTGTACGGACATTTTTGGTTCAGTCGATTGCAATCAAAACGGGAGGTGCACAATAGCCCTAAATCCAAAATTTCAACATTACGGCTATTCGTTTTTAAGTTATGCGAGATACGTACATACTTACGCACAGACGTCACGCTGAAACTGGTCAAAATGGATTTAGGGATGAGCAAAATGGATATTTCCTTTGAAATCTGAAAATTGACATTATAATCATGATCAATTTCAGTTTTCAGATTTCAACGGAAATTCCCTGACCATTTTGACGTTATTCATTATCTCGCATAACTCAATAACGATTAGCCACCGAATGTTGAAAATTTGGTTTAGGACTGTTGTAACATCTCCCTTTTTGATTGCAATCAGCTGGACAAAAATATAAAAAAAAAGCACAAAATCCAAAAACAATTTGGATTTTGGACTTTCTAAACTGCAGTAATAAGCCCTCATTAAGAGAATTTAGAGATATATCATAAGTGGTACTTATTTTCATTGATTCCAGAGTTATAGCCGAATAAAATTTGAATTAATTTAATATCTGGATCTTACAAGAAAAAAGCATGTCGGTTCGAATCAGGCTTCATCTGATTTTTTTTATATTTACTTAAATATATTGATTTATTAATAATTAATAACCTGATGGAAAAAAATAATACGATAAACAATAATTCTATTTAAAATATATATATGAAAAAATATCAGAAGTTATTACTGAAATAAGATTTTATGTACTTTTTATTTAAAAAAAAAAAAAAAAATTGTATCGTAATTTAATAATACAAGGAAGTCATGTAGTGTCCACATCAAATTTTTTTATAATGTTTTGATAAACAATTAATTATTAAAAATTATTAAACTGTATTTTAATAATTACAACTTATACACAAAATAGATTTCTATTAGAAAGTGAAATTTATATTTCATAAAAGAAAGCAATTCAACTTCGGTATTATGAAGTAAATACTCAAGTTTTCCGGTAAAAGTGTTTGTTTCCCTATAAATAAAACTTTAAAATTAATCACATTTCTACAATTTAATAATTTATTTTTTAAATAGCGATTGATTTTATGAGTTGCTTTTTGTTTAGCTGGAAATAATTATTCATTTCCGGATATAATTACTATCATATTTATCGTAAACAATAGCTATATTTATTAAATTACAACGTTTAAATAATTTTCTTTTCAATTTTTTTATTTAATATACAGTTACTAATGATTTAACTACGATATATCTGATGAATTTCATGTGAAATGTCAAGGTTTACGCGTATGATATGCCTTAAGCTAAAAACAACCAATCTCGTATGTCTTTTGCTAGAAAACATGAAGAGTATACGTCTTTTTATTTCGTGTAGTTTTTTTTTTATTACCTATTAACATAATATTTATCACTATGAATAAATTTCGTTTAACAAAATTTTAGAAACTATTATTGATTACATGATGTACACAAAATGTTTTTGAAATGAGAAGTTTCATGATAAACAGCCATATAAATTCAATACGACTTAAGCATATTTGTTAATTTTTCTTCCTTTTAAAAAAATATGTGAATGAAGAAGTAACAATTTAAACTAACAAAAACAAGATTCTATTTTAGTGACTTTTTCTCAAATTGAAAAAATACGCTTCACTTTGGTATTAAGAGCAAAACAAATTTTCCATTATAAACTGTAATCCTTCATAAGGAAATGTTACAATAGTAATCATCATTTTATTAAAGTTAAAAGTAATAAACAAGATCAGTAATTCAAATTACATGAGATTGTTCTTCCGTAGGACTTTCGTAGGTAAAAATACTTTTTTTTTAACCTCCGGAACCATCGTTAACTGATGAAGCTTGTTCATCAGTAGAATTACCAGAATGCAATGGAGATGAATGTCATGAATTGTCGCCATTTATCTAAAATGTTTTATTCCCGTTGATATGAAAATAATTATTGTTGCTAAAATAAAATATTCTCGTGAATAATTTAATCAGACATCTCTAAAAAACGTTAATTCCGTTGGTTGTGCTTTTATGGATGGCAAGAGAACATAACATGTTCGGCTTTCCCCGCATCGTCAGTATTTTCGTTGCTAATTTTACCCAACAATTCGACACGTACTTGTCTGCTCAGATTTAAAGAGTGCTTTACAAGCGATTAGTGACATGTACTTCCGACACCCTGGTATATGTTCATGATGAGTGACAAAGTCAATGGAATGCTATCATCGACAATAAACTTCTTCCATTAAGAACACTGTGTTACTGTGTAGCTCCTTATAACATAAATAACAGTAGAAAGCAGATTATTATTTGCCGTTCACGAACAGGATACATTAGGCTCATTTATGGGTGGATATCTGATGACACAAACTGTAAACTGATACAACCGTTTGTGCTCGCTGCGACTATCAACTAACTGTGCACCACATCCTTACGGATTGTATCTGTATGCGGCATTGCATCGCAAATTTAAATTAGAGGCTGTCATGCGAAATACGTTGGTTAAAAATGAAATAATGTTACTAATCTTTTACGATTTCCTATGGTCGTTCGGTTATATTCAAATATTTAAGTATTCAGAAGTAATTTTCAGCTATTTATATCAATTGGCGTATAGCAGATGGTAATTTCATTGTTTAATTTAGATTATTAATGTAATATTTCATTTTTATTTCACTTTTTGGATTTTTAGTTTTTAATATTTGTTTACGTACTTATAATTATCGTGTCCGGGCACTAATAACGAAACTTGGTAGTGCGCTCAGAAAATATTCTATAGCTATTATAAATATGTGAGGTGCTCATACAGTAAACTTTTAATAACTATTATTGCATAAACTATTGCTGGATATCCGTAAGTTATGATATTCCCCTTTTGTTTGTAATAATATGGAAAATTAATTCTAATTCAAGGAACAACTAAAAACACATGGATGACCAAAAATTGAGAATACAATCCACTGTTCCCGATATGACATAACCCCACTGAAGAATTAGCTGCATTATTACCTTCGAAATGTTTTTGAAAGCATAGTTTCCATGTGATTTGTGTTAAAACTATAAAATTTATAATTTGTAACAATTTTAAGCAATTCAAAGTTTTTTTTGAGTAAAATTTTCTTTCAAGCATTATTTTTTTGGGCTATAGTATTCATGAAATTGAAAAATAATGAATTCTGCAGTGAAATTTTGAAAATTTTTTAACTCAACGTTTTATGAAATTATTTTCACAGTTGTTTTTTTAATACGATTTTATTTCACGATATTTTTCATTTAGTATGTTGTTAATAAAAAATTTGGACTAAATCTGTGTGTAAATGAATTTAATTTATTAAACTGAGAACAACTTTTATGTTTCAATTCATTTCGGAACAACCCTACTTCCTGTTAAATAAACCCTATTTCTCTATTACTCTATCTTACTGGCTTAGAAAGAAAGCTTAGAAAG
Organism: Zanna intricata; assembly: GCA_010016005.3. Lineage (NCBI taxonomy): Eukaryota > Metazoa > Arthropoda > Insecta > Hemiptera > Fulgoridae > Zanna > Zanna intricata. The sequence goes on from JAAAKQ030046828.1 coordinate 16,217, forward strand.
AAGTATGTACGTTCTTTAAGGCTGTCTAATCCCATTATCTTTTCATAACACATAAAATATGGATTTCAAAAAGGAGGATAAATGTACTACTTTAAGGTTGTATTCTTTTTTTTTCGAGATGATGGGCATTGACTGCTTTGGTCGTTTTTTTCTATGAGAATGAAAATTTTGAGCATAAAAAATGCCATGCCTCACCGGGATTCGAATCCAGGACCACTAGATGAAAGGCTGAGACGCTTTCACTCCGCTACAGAGATTGCTGGAGTTTGTTATAATCACAAATATCAAAAGTTAAATCTCATTGTTCAGTTGTTTGTATCTAGAACCTAGATTAAATGAGTATCAAAATTAGCACATATATAATTATTGATTTATGAATATGGATAGCGTATTGTATATAATAATGTAATGTAATAACCAAAACGTAATAAAATGTAAAAATGTAATAATGTAATAACCAGAACAAACCTAAGAGAAGGGACAAGATGAATTCAAAGTTTTAGATAGCATGGATAGCTTAATTCCCTTTTTTGATTAAATGGACAAAGTTCGTTTCCCAAGAGTTGACCTTTTAGTTAATTAATATTAAACTTGATTTCTTTGTTTTTTTGAAGCGGTTGAAATATTAGTAGTCGTTTAATATTCAAGCAGAACGGTGAGAATTGAATACTTGAATGAAAATTTGCATGCCTTCAGTAAATTAATCAAAATAAATTCTGATTAAAAAAAGTTTTTTAATGAAAACAAATAATAAAGAGAAATTGAAAATAAAAACTAAAATATTTAATAGCAGTAGGATTCTATATTTTTAAAAAATAATTAGTCTAGCGTTTTTACCAGTAAAAATTTTATTTCTTACGCCGTATATCGTCCATTATTTGTAGTCTACAATTGTTCAGTTAATTGATTCACAATTTTTTTAACTTTATGTATCTCTTTAATATAGTTTCTTATTGTGTATGTGTGTATGTGTATATATATATATATATATATATATATATTAAATTTATTATTTACCACTGATTTACTTTTTATTACTATCAAAATTAATCATCACATTCTAACTGATCACTCAGTTACGTTCTCAGTGTTCTTAAATCAGGAATGTCTTTGTGGTACAAAAATATATTTATCAGTCATCGGTTTTCAATTTTTCTGTATAAATAAATGCAGAATGTGTTCATATTCCTTCGTATCTTCACTACGAAAAGAAAATTCAAAGGAAAATATATAAGTATATTAAAAAAATATATATATATTTACTTTGATATAAATTTAACTTCCCTTATACTCGTATAAATTACAGTGAATTTTACGTGAAAATTTGAAAATGACCTGAGTCAATTAATTAAACCTCTAGTTGATACATACAATAGAATTTCTTATATCTTCTTTGCTAATTTAAACAAAACATCCTGCGCAGTCTGTCGTTGAGTTCATTCACTTGTGTTAATTTTTTAATTTATAAGTATTATATTCTTGGCCGACCTCCGTGGCCGAGTGGTAGCGTCTCGGTCTTTCATCCGGAGGTCCCGGGTTCGAATTCCGGTCAGGCATATGGTATTTTTCACACACGCTACAATTCATTCATCTCATCCCTCTGAAAATATACTTAATTGTGGTTCCGGAGGTTGAACAAAAAAAAAGTATTATATTCTATTATTATTGTTATTTACTTGTAGAATTAAAATATTTTTATTTATTTAGTATAAATTGTTTGTTTTTACAAACAATTAATACAATTATTGCAATGGCTGCATTATATATTTTTTATTAAATTTTTATAAGAGTTAAAAAATCCTAAAACCTAAAAATCTTGTGCCTAAAAATGTTGTTTTAAATATCGCAATGGTTTTTCCTATATAAAAAAAAATTATCTCTACTCAGATTGATTACATTTTATCTTATAAACACCACGGTTATTACAATTTTACATTTATTAGTGACAGATTTAGTATGTATAGTGATGTGGTTGTTAGGATTATGTGTCGCACAATGATTTTCTTTCTTATAAATTTTTTGTCAAGTTTTCTGTTATTTTATTATGGTATATTATATAATAAATATTATTATTATTTTTTAAAATGTTTTTATGCTTATTAATTTTAAAAAAATATATATTTATTGTAGAGAAACTTACAGAAATTTAAAAATATTAATGTTTATGAATATTCTAAAAAGAATGGTTACTTATTCTCAAAAAATAAAAAATAACCACCTCTATCAAATCAGATAACAAAGCTCTTTTCGTTATTATAAAAATACAATTATATGAATACAATTAAAAAATGTTATTTTACGGAAATAGAAATTTTATTTTTCATCATCAGTGAATTAAAAAAAAAAAAAAAAAAAAATACAAATTAAATATTTAAAAACATTGAATTTTCTACATCCCGTTCAACGTCTGCGTAAATATGTACTGAAATAATCTTCTATAATTCCTTCGATACTTTGTAGTAATTTCATGTTTTTTGTAATTTAAATAGAACAATAAGGACTTTAATCACACCTATTTTTTATTGTATAATTTTAGTACACATTCTTGAAGTGATATATTTAACGTATTAACATGTACCGATTAGAATAAAATATTTATTTGTATATGGTCTTTATAAAAGTATAATAAATTTTTTAGTATATATTTATATGATACGCTAAGGAAATACGACGGTTTTGTACCATTTATAAGAAGCCATCAACACAAACCTCTCATAAACATGGTATTTTTGAAGGGCGTACAACGCCAAAGCGTTATTATCGCCCGGATTAAATAAGGATTTTAAAATCCTGAAATTAAATTAAATTAAAAACCTAAAATTTCTGGATAGAAGATTAACCCCTCCGTCCTCCACGGGTATGCATCAAACAGATTTAAAATGAAAAATAAAATAAAAAAGTTTTGAAATTGTAAAAAGATTAGTTAAAATTCAGATTTGTTTCTCTGGCCCATTGATATGTTCAATCGCCTTCAGCGCGCCTTCGTTCGTTATCTGTGATACAGCAGCATCAGTATTATTAATGTTCTGTAGCAGTTATGAGTATATTTTTCATGTTTTCTAATATTCTGTACAATTTGTTACTATAAAATTTTAATCATTGTACTTACTTTTCTTCTGCTTGGAAATAAATTGTTAGGGCAGTTAACCTGATTTGTTTTTATTTTTATAAAATGTTTAACTCATTTTTCATATCAAACTCGAAGCTACATAAACTAAATATAAGCGAAATTTTCGCTCGAACCCGAGCGAAAATAGATATATATATATATAAAAATAATATAAAATGTATATATATGTATATATTTTATATATATATTGTTGTTATTGTATATTGGTTGTTTTATATATATAAAACACAATATATCATGAATGATTCATAGTCAACGCCCAGCAAAAACTATCAAAAATAACTTGATGAAAATTTGTGTACACTTTCTTCTTACTGTGTAAGAAAGGATTATTTGAAATTTCGAGTTTAAAGGGTTAAAATGGATTTTTGAATCTTTTTTAGAAGAAGACCATTTTTTTAATTTCTCGCTAAAAAATGAAAATATCAATTTGATTACTAGTTTGTGTAACTTCATGTGAATATCTAAATACCAATTTCTGGTTTTTTAAAATTCGATCTTGAAACGGGTGAAGAAAAGTCTAAAAAACATTTCAATAATGTCTGCAAATTTTTTCCATTTCCAATTATTTTAACAAGATATTCACTCGATTTGGATCTGCAAATACTCTTCAGATAAATATCTAGAAATCATTTTCGGGTTTTTTGAATTTTAATATTTTAAGATAAAAAAAAATTACATTTTTTACATTTTTTCCGTTTCATGCTACTGCTATTGTACCAACCTTTATGAAATTTGATAACACTCTGATAGTTATTTATGGTTGCAATTTTGATTATGTATTTCGTGATGAAGCGTGACGGGAAATCTAAAACCAATCAGTGGAGCCTGCACTGACCAAACTCTTGCACTGAAGAAATTGCAATCCACTGATAGTTTTATAAATTGAACAGGCTTTAATTTTTATTTATCATTATTATTATTCTCACAAGTATGAGTTTAATGAACAGAAGGGGTTCATGGAACAGAGCCCCTGGCTATTCGGGCGGGCGAACCAAGCCCTGACCGACTAAACATCCCCTAACTGCGACGGGAAACACAAGTAACCATACAGCGAAGGCGAAGCCGCGTAGGGTATGATAGTATGTACATATATAGTGCTTAAGTTGGATTGACTCATTTAATTACATTACATAACTAATTAGTCGTAATCATAATAAACATAATATTAATTAATATACATATTTTACAAATTAACGAGATTTCGTAAGAAGTAAAATTTTAAGGAAATTATTGATTCTAATCTTCCTTTTTTTTAAATTAAAAATTTTGTATTTTTAGGAACTGATGATAGAAGTACTAATGAATCTAAAATGTGTTCTGTTGAACTAATAAGATCCTATTAATACTAATAAGTACTGAAGTAATGATCATAGAAATACTAATTACGTGAATATAATTATCTAATATTAATCTAATTTAGTACTAAGTAAGTGAATCCATGTAAAATGTTATACTTTAGTGTTATTCATAATGCAATGTTGGATCAAATCTATACACTTCGCATACAGTTTTCAATAGTGGTATAAATTAAATAAAATAATTTATCTTCTGTTGGCAATGTTTTTTCAGTTTCTAATCCATTCACGGTAACGTTACTTCCTTACGGAAACTGCTTACTTTGTTGTCCAGTCAAGGAGAGGTCGAATATTGCATTTCATCTTTATACGAGGTAAGTCATGATTCGATTGTAACAGATAAATGATTTAAAATTATTAATTTTATTATAGTAATTGTAAACCATTAATCAGTTATTGCTAGAGGGTTACCAAGTGAACGAGAACGGATTGGATCCAAGGAGATCTACCGAGAGATTTCGTTTGTCTAGGAATATGGATTTTTCTAGGAGATGTGGATTTCCTGAGACATCCAAAGTAGTTGCAGAACCTCAGGAAATATTTAATGGAAGGAAGTGCTTCGTAGAGAGATAGTACCTCTTTTTACCCTTGCAATCTCTGAGATAGTTTCATGCTCCTAGATAAAGCCCATCCAGAAAATGAAAGCAAACTGTATTATCAAAAGTAATACAGCTTAAAGGATGATACATGTCATCTGTCATGGATGATTTTATTGAATGTAGTGGTTCGTTTACACATTTGAACTATGAAATATATTTGCTGAAACCAAGAGGCAAATTAAGCTGAAGTCATCTGCTCATTAAATTATAATAAGTACGAGTATATTGTGAAAAATCCATTGAGCATCTCACATATTTTTAGGATTTTTAGAATGACCATAAAGTAGTTTAAAGAATTTATTATTGCAGGTATTTTGACAAATGAGAATTGATTCCAAATCATCGGTCAGTGGCTCTGGATCTGAATTTCTATTATTAATCCATCCCATAATATCAGCCTACACCATTATTAAGAATGACCGGTATTAGATGTATTATAATCTTATTGTATTTACCGGTGGAACAAATCGTCCTAATATTGTCTAAACTAAAAGAGTCGAAGATAATGTGGCTTATAGATTGATGTTCATTAACTCAATCTAAAAGAACTCTAATGAAAAAATGTAACAAGATGTAACTAACGGACCAGACTAAGGAAATTTGGGTCCGAAGTGAAGCGGTTAATATTAGCTATATGCTATGAATAAATTATGACGTTCTCTACGGTATAATTAAGGTCTATTGATATTGCATCCGAACAATAAACCAATATGCAGAAAGCTATTACATAAGACACCTCCTACCCACACAGTTAGGTAGTATATTATAACTACCCTGATTGTGTGTTGCTTGATATATCTGAATACTAGCCATAAATAATCTAATTAAAACAGGGAGAGAAGTGGTTAGGAAAAAAAATCATTTTATTCCAAATTATTTTAACTTTGTGACATATCTTAGTTTAGCTTTTATAGGTTGACCTAGAATTTTTTAATTAACTGGTTTAGGATAGTTATGGAAAATAATAATAATAATTTGCAGAAATACAGAAAAAATATTGTCAGAAAATGAGAAATTTATTCCAGCTTTAATGTCTCTAGATATTTCTACTAATATTCTAAGAATGATTTCAAGCGTTATAGATTTTTTGTAATGTTATTTTGATAAGGCTTCACTTAAAAACATATGTACGGCTTTTAATTTAACTTAATTGAAACTTGCTGCATTGTGTTATCTCAGTCGGAATTAAACTCCACATTTTTTTTCAGTTACTGTATAAATATTGTTTTTAGATGCTCCTCAATTTCGGAATCATTTTTTTGAAACTTCCACAGAATGCAGTTTAAAAATACCTACAAAAATGAAATTAAATTCAAAAAAGTAATAAATAATTATATTTATATAAATCTTTTTAATATTTTGTATTAATTTCCCTTTACATTTTTTATATGGTTTAATGAAAGTTTTTGCTTTATTTATGCTTAATCAAAAACTTTATCAGAAGAAAAATTATAATCTGTAGATTAACAGTACATTTTGACTAAATTTTTCGTTGTTTTTTTTTTTTAATTTTTGTTTGTACTTTTTATTTTTTAAGATAATTTTGAATTCACTCAAATTTTATGTTTAAAATGATAATCTACTCATAAAAAATGTGTTAAAATATCAGACCAATTGATTTTAAGCAATTTTTTGTATTGAAATTACATTCTTCAAACCTATGAAATTGCATAGATATCAAAGTAAAGTATGCAGAAAGCAGTTGTTTATAAATATTAATATAAAACTAATATTATTTACCTGAAAAACATATTTAATGTAATTCTTAGCACTAAAATTTTCAATCCAAAATAATTAATTTAACGGTAATAATAATTTATTTAACTAAATAATCTGAATTTAAATATGCACTCTACTATAACTTAATTTATTTCTGAAGATTTTATTTAATGTTATTATGCACATCTATTGGTGCAAAGTATTTAATATAATACTTAGCATTTAATTTAAACCGATGAAATAAATTAAAAAAAAAAATACAAATTGGTAAAAATAAATAAAAAATTTATATATACATAAGTTCCGAAACTCTTCGTTTGTGAGTGTCGGCTGACTAAAGATTTGGACCTAATCTCTTCACCTTTGGTAAAATTATGCCAGATTGAAATTCCTGGGGAAAAACTTAAAGGAGTAAATTTATTGGGTTTATAAGTAATTTATCCTGAAAAATTAAAAAAAAAATAAAAAACCAGTTCTCAGAACGATATTTTTAGTTTTGTAAGACAAAATACTGGGGTTGTAAATCACTCTATTTTATATTTGGCATAAAATATCTTTGTTAAATGGATAATAATCTCATAAAAATTTTAAATAAAACTTTTTTTAAAAAACTTGTTAAAGTTAGGTTAAATATAATTTTTTTTTCACTGTATTACTCGTATTTACCTAAACCACGGATCTTAGTATGTCGTAATTTTGCTGAGTTCAACTTAGTTCTTGGGAAACGGTTATAATTTTTTTAATAAATTTTAACGCCTAAATGTGTAAAAACGGGCTAAAACTAGCAAAATTAATAATAAATTTCACCCTTTTCTTAAATAAGTGTTTTTATTTATTTAAATTTTTAATAATGAGCTGCAGTAAGTTATAAGATATCCAAGTCCTGAAATAAAATATCTTTTCCTTCTTTAAGTTTTCGATTTGTTGATTAGTCAGTTTTAGTATAGTGGTAACTTAATATAAATAGAGCTTAAAAACTATTACGAATTTTGGTAACGGGACGTACAGGTTTAGAAAATATATATATATACGGTTTTTATAGAATTTTCTTTTTGTTCATTAAGCATTTTGTTTCAAGAGGCATTTACAGTTCTTGGTCATTTATACGAATCATTTCGAGATCATTTTTTTTAGTTTTTATATGAATAGATGTTTTTTTAAGTTTGTTGAGAGTGAGTTCAACTGTCACGAGAATACCTGTAAAATCCGAGAACATTGAAATGATAGTTTCTCACATTTCGAAAGATCATATTTATATAGTTTTGTGCAAAACTGGACTCAAAAAACATACTTAAGGCACCAGAATTCACCCGATAAGAAATTGTTGTGAAAATAATTTTAAAATCCAATTTAAAAAAATAACATGATAGAAATCACTTGAATATAATGAAATAATAATTGTATAGTAATTACTATTATGTATTATGGACTAATGCCAGATTTATCGATTTCAATAGCTAAATCAAAGAAAGTGGTTTTGGTTTTACAACACTTCCTTTCTATCGAATTTCGGATGGTGTTTACAAGTCTATGTTTTTTAATGTTGTTTCATTTCTCTTTCTAAAACTGACTTGATGTTAAGTTTCGTTGATTGAGGTTTTAGAAGATTTTAGAGGTAAATGGAAACAGACTGAAGGACCCTTGTAAGTTGATTCATTACTCGACTTTGGAATCACTACTGTTTAATAAAATTAAAGTGAACTTTAAAATTTATTTTTCTGTTTTTTTTTTCAGGCGAAATCCTGATCGTTTCTACCGGTTATATTTGAATGATATTAGAAGATTGCATAGCTCTCCATTCGTAGTTAATAGATCAACAATTGTATACGTACATGGCTTTACTGAAATGGATGGTGGTCCTAGCTCTACAGCAATGAGACGAGGTAAGATAATACAGAAATTTTACTGTTAGAGTAACAAACATAATAAAAATTCCGGTTGAATATTTATGAAATAATTTTATTAAAATAACGAAGTATAAGATATTGACTTCATTATCACTTTAAAAATATTATTTTATATTTGCTATTTTGAATCTTTATAATTCACCGCTGAAGTTTTGAAAGCTTTTATAACTTATGAAGAATGATATGCTGATCAGGATTCCGATCCAGAGCCTCCAGAAAAAATGCCGAGATACTACCACTATGCCACGGAGGTCGGCGGGGGTATTTTTAATTTTTTTACTTTTCTGAATATGGATTTGTTAAGTAAATAAATTATGTCATTTTGTTTAAATTGTTCCAAAACTTTTAATAGTATTGACGAGTTTAACGAAGTTGTGATGTATAAATTCAAGGGTATAACAGAAATTATCAATGAAGTTAGTCTGTTTTTAAATATTTTATGAAAGATCGGTAAAGTCTGTTTAAAATCTGGATAAAATCCTATGTTAGTAAAAGTTTTCGCTGGTTGAAATACAAAAAAAGAAAAATAACAGAATGAAGCTGATACAAGCAAGTCTAAGGGTTTGGTTGATTAATTTTTTTAGAAGTAGTAACAAAATAATACAGCTGCTTCAATTATAACTTACGTTACGGAACAGTAACAATTTGCAACATTACCTCAAGCTTCATTTTACTGAATTGCTTTAAAAACTGTCTTTAAAATCATTTTGAGGGTATAATAAATATATTTTCTTTACTAATGTTTGGTAATACTTAAAACGTCTTTTTACACATAAGTTACCTCTTCTTTGCATACTCAAAAACTCATACACTTAATTATTGTTTAATCTATAATGTTGTTATCTTTTAATTTCAGCGTATTTAAGGAGGGGTGATTACAATGTAATAGTTGTAGACTGGAGTCCTTTGGCTGCTGCACCATGGTACGAAACAGCTGTAGAACACACACATCGAACAGGTCGATATTTGGCTAAATTTTTAGAATTCCTATGTTCGCAAGGTATATCTCTTGATACAATACACTTAATAGGATTCAGCCTTGGTGCTGAAATAGCTGGGTTTACCGGCAAAGACATGGTTACTGGAAAACTTCCAAGAATAACAGGTAAACACATTTAAATATATTATAGTAGAATTTTATATATATTTTTTGTATATACTAGCATAAGCCTTTTATTATATTTATATATTTTTTTGTATACATAGAATTTACATTTTAATTAGAACAGTGTGTGTTGTTGAACAATTGGTGAGAATATTATTTTTAAGAGAACTATTACAATTAGACTCCTCTTTCTATTCAATTTTCTCTTTTTTTTAAATCGTTGATGGTCTTTAAATTTCGCATACTAAATATCAATAGTACGTCTTCCTAAATTAATCCATAAATTAGTATTAAATGAAAAGTTAAAATTTTAATCTAATTAAATATATGTTGAACTTCATCGAATTACACTGTTCACATCTTAAGTATTTTTTACAACTTTTAGAAATTTCAGTTACGAATTCTTAAGTTATCGTACCTTAAGTCAATCGTAAAAGAATGTAGTGTAATACTCGAATTATCTTGTTATTTTATTAATGAAACTATCCATTTAAAGTCATCAACAAAACGAAGTTGCAATACGATTGGTAACTAATTTAAGACACTTTTATAAACATTTTATTATTTTCATTTAATAAGCATATTTTCATTTATATGTACACAATATAATATATAATATTGTTTATATTTATTATATTTTGCTTAAAAAATTGTTAAAAAATGAGTATGTTAATATTTTCGGTATTACAAAGTAATGGGTGATGGAAGTTTATATAATGATTTTATTTCTCTGAAGAAGAGTACATTAAAAAGAAGATTTCAGAGTTCTCTAGACAAAGATACTCTCTATGAGGGTAATAATGTCTACTATACAGTCAGTCTTTGCGGGAAACAGAAAGAGTCACTTTTTGTAGCTGAAAATCTCTTGCATTTCGGTAGACGTATCATGCCGATGTGTAAGAATTTCGTAAATATTTGTTTAATGAATAAGGAAATGGCAAATCACTTCTTTTTTAACCCTTTTGAAGTGAAAACCTTTTTGGCGCATTGTACCGGATACAGTAAGTGTCCGGCACAGAATATGATATACATTTGCATGGAGAAAAAATAGCTTACTCGTAATCAAATTCGTCAAGACACTAGTATATATATATATATATATATATATATATATATAGATAGATATACAGGAGAGAAAGACACGGAACGGAATTTATACATATATGCATATAATATATACAGAATAAGAGTTGGAAAAAAAACATCGACGATCTGTCGGTGATTCCCAATACAATTTTCTCTCTCTCTCTCGTTCTCTCTCTTTTTTCTGTCTCTCTTTCTACGAATATGCGAATATAAGTTTATATCAATATACATTAAAGAAAAACGTTGATGTCACTTCTCTTTCTTTCTCGAGCTATTTTTCATTCTATCTGTATACTGGTACGCATATTCGTATACATTAATACAATATAGAAAGACTGTTGTAGTTATTCGGAGCACGTTGCTTTGTAGATATGGTTGCGTATACCTATACGTATTGAAGTATTTGTTAAGTTATTTATATAAAATTAATTTTAAAACCAATTTAATTTTTATTATCAAATTATTTAATTAACCATTACACTATTATAATTAAATTTCTTAAGTAGTCTATTAAGTTCTTTTAAATTAATAATAACAAACATTAGAATCAAATAAAATTATTAAACAATGATTGGTACTGATTTTTTAAATTTTAAGTTTTCATTTCTGTCAGCCAGTCCCGCGACTGACTGCTTTTTTTCTTACTAAGCCACACTAAGAAAGTAGTTTACGTATGATTCTTATTATCTTGAGAATTAGTGTTCTAGTTTACAGAGGGAATAAAATCGCCTCAAAGTTCATCTAAAAACTTATGTATTATGGCACATCATATATAATTGTATTATATAATAATATACAGAAGACAGTTATGAATTTTTTTTTCAATATTAATGAACGTTATTATAAAAATAATTTAATACTATATTATAATTGAATATTTAATAAATTACTATATGAGATAATTAATATGGATAGGTAGGTCATTCGGAATAAATTTAAATGGAATATCTTGAAATCTTTTTTGAAAAATAGTTGATAATTACATGTAATGTTGAAAAAAAGCAAAAGAAAAAATCACATATTTAATGTTGTTCATAAAACTGATTGAATGTGTATTACTATATGCGATTTAAACGTTAAAACATAAAAAGTATAATTTAGTATCTATCGAAAGCCGTAATATTACTTCATTGTATAGCTTCAGAATAATTTCAGGAGCACAGATCATTGGTTTCTTCCTCCTCTTATTTTATAACAAAAGAAATTATTATGGGAGAAAAAACAGCTAATCTGCGTAAGGGCTAACTTTTATTAAGCGATTTTTTAATGTAAATTGTAATCTATAATTTTAATGTACAATAACTATAGTGAAATTAATACGGCTATAGTACTATTAATACGGCCAGTATGTATAACATATTTTTACTATCGCAGTTACAATAAAATGAAAATAAAGTGTATACCTTTAAAAATTTGCTAAAATTGGATTACAACGGTAGCTTAATGCGTTTCTGTAATTATACTATCATTACAGGTAGAAGCATAATTCTACAAAAAAATTATTCGAAGAAATTCAGTTATAAGAAAGATATAATACTCTTTCTCTTTAATCGATGAATTAAAATTGCATGAAATGATTTCTTAATTGCTTTAGATGGTGGAAACAGCTTTAATTAAAAATTTAAAAAAATATGTTATATTGAACGGTTCTGTTTAAAGAGATCTTTATCTTTTATCTATCTTTATATACATAAAATATTCCATTCTATCTTAATTAATATAAACCAATATAGACAACAACATAACATTATTAACGTAATATATATTTAATAGCACATTATATTTTGGTTGAAAATGTCTACATGTTCAATATGTCTTCTGAACCACCTTACGGTGGTTCCGGAAACTAAACAAAAAACAGAAGAAATGTTAATTCATAGTTAATTGTGGACACAATACGGTCACATTAATGGATTTACACTAATTTACCGTATTATAAAAAATCCATCAAAGATATTCAAGTTTAAAATATAAAGTACTCTAAATGAGATTTAATTTTTATTAGTGAATTGTACACTGTCTGTTGATCTCCAGTTACGTGGAATCACTTTAATATTGAAATATGTCTCAACTTGTTACTGGCACAGAGATATATAAGATAATTATAATTTTACATGAAATGTGACAACCAAATCTGTTACAGAATAAATTCAACATATGGTTGTCACATTCACATTAATATTAGTTAATGCTATATGTATTAGCATGAATAAGTAGGGCATATCAGACTGTTATTATAATCCGGTTACTCCATATGACTACACAGTTGTTATGCAAAGTGCATACACTTCAGGGTTAATTCCCTAATCGTAGAAACGTTAAATTTTTTAAAATCGTTTTTTAACACTAGACAACCAAGGTACAGGTTTAGGCATGATTTAATTGTTATTAAGATGTGTGTGTGTGTGTGTGTGTGTGTGTGTGTGTGTTCGCGCACTCGCGCCCTAGTACCTATTTATAAATGCTTGAATAATTTTTTTCTTAAAATCTCTTTAGGATTGGATCCTGCATTTCCTTTATACATGTTTAGTGGACGCCGTGGTCATCTATCCTCTACTGATGCAAAATTTGTTGATGTAATTCATACGGATGGTGGAGTTTTCGGGTTTCCTGTTCCATTAGGACACGCTGACTTTTTTCCGAATGGTGGTTATCCTATTCAACCCGGTTGTCGCGTAGCTGAACTTTTTAGAAACAGGGAATTAAGATATATTAGTAAGTACAGTCCAAAAATTAGAAAAAATAACAATTATTTAGACATAATTATACAATTAAAAACAAAAGCTCACTATTATCATTTTACACTACTTTACCTTGGTTATTTGATACCAATATCTTTTGTGTTCCTTTATATACAAGAAAATATACAGTATACTTTTCTTGTTGTATTCATAATATTACTTATATTTAACCATAATTGAAAATTAAAAGGTATTACTTATAAAGTGAGATTTGTTTTTCAATGTTTGATTTCTGACACTACCATAATCAGCGAATTTAATGCCATGCATGATAATTTCTCATTTTTATATACGTATATGAAAAATTATTACCCAATAATATAAAATCTTTTTTTTGCTTCTAACAGCAGATAAAATTACATAAAAAATTATTTTGGTGACCAATAATTTATAGAAAAATAATTAAATTTGAAATAATTTTATTAGTAAATGGTTTGCTTAACTCAAACTAGGTTCTTCATACTTTTCCCCCCTCAACCGTTATGCAAGATAAAATGCTGAAAGTTGGCAAAGTAGCAACTACCAAGGCGAATCTCTTCATAAAATTCCTACTAAATACTTTTTATCGAGATGATCAAGGAAGAATTTATTCCTAGGTTTTTAAAACTCGTGATCTCAAAAGTATACTGAATATTTTTTTCTTATTTTTTTTTGAAGAAAGTAAATTTTACCGTAATTTCTTGTAATAGTCGCTAAATTTTTCGTTATTATTTAAAAATAAATAAAATATTATTATTTTTTCATAATGATTTGCTTACTAAAGTTAATAATTACTAACCTAATTAATTTTATTTAATTACTTTCTAAAAGGGGATGTTTAGAATATGTGTCTGAATGCATTTCAGTCATTATAGACAGGTTTTGTTTTGCAATTTTACATAGACTTTTTTTTACGTAATTAATTATGTAATAATTATAATTATTGTATAAATGAAACAACACAAAATACATTTTCCAAAGCATTACGAGAAGTTACCAGATAATACTGTAGTTTCTATTCCGCGTTTTGTAGTAATACAGATAGATGTGCATTGTAGAATAAGAAAATGTTAAATTGTAAGAAAATCAACGAAAGCTATTACTTTTAAACTACATCGGTTTGGTCTTAGTAGTTCGTTTACTAACCGCTACAATCAACCTCGAAACACTGGTTTTTAAGATTCTGAAGTTCATCACTACTCCACTTCAAAAAATTTTCTCAAAATATTATTCGAGGAAAATATTACTAACTGTACGGATAAGTTATATCAACCGTCAGCAGTGTAATCAATAGCCCCAGTGTTTTGTGACCGCATTACTGTCAACAGTAACAGTTAATTACCATAATTTTCGCATATTAATCATTGCTATATTACTACTATTATTTTATTATCAATACTGTTTAATGTGGCTGGTAATGTGGACCTATGTCATCCAGTAATTTCATCCGAGTCATCGATAGAAATAGAAATTTCAAAATTTTAAAACATTTTTTCTATTATTGCTTCAAAATTGGGCTTTTACATCAAAGAACTCACTTTTTTGGACGACAAAAAAAAATAAAACAATATAATTTAGAGGGAATTAAGAAAAAGAAAACTGGCTAACATATTTATTGTAAAGCATTTGTCTATACAAACTAAATATTAGCGACAGTTTGATGTACGTGTTTCAGAACAAGATGAAAATATACACTTTAATAACTGGAATAGTAGAACCAGATAAACTATACGTTTACTAAATGATCAACAAGTAAAAACTATGTGTATCTAGACGAATTTGAATACTAAATCGAGAATATCAGTGTTCTTTGGTGGCTGGATTTAAATTAATATTGGTCTCAGCAATGATCGACTTTTTTTTTCTTTTTCTATTTTTTTTTTTTTTTTTTTTAACCTCCGGAACCACAATTAAGTATATCTTCAGAGGAATGAGATGAATGAATTGTAGCGTGTGTGAAAAATGCCATGCCTGACCGGGGATTCGAACCCGGGACCTCCGGAAAAAAAAAAAAAAAAAAGGAATGATCGACCTGAGACTGTACAAGATTACACTTCATTTACGTTCACACATATCATCTTCATTCATCCTCCAAATTATACCTTACGGTGGTTCCGGAGGCTAAATAACAAAAAAGAGAGAGATAATTGTAATACGCTTCCTTGAACCACTGCTGGCAACACAGATATTTTAAGTAAAATTTTGTAAGTAACTGCTACACACATACTATTTAAGGATAGAATTTCGGTGTAGATCTTATGAAAATCAATACAAAATCAACAAGGCTCGATAACACTTTATTTTAACAAATGGATAAATTATTTATTGTTTACTTTTTATTAAAATATTTTATGCACTTTTCATTGAACCTATCAGAAGTTTCATGCAAGTCAATGAATTTGCAAAAATTCTCCTAAGAATTACGCAACATAAGAATCATTTCATTATATATATATATATATATAAAAATCATTCAAATATCATCCAAAAATAAAAATATATATATATAATATGAAGGATACATTTTTTGTTACTGTGAGAACAGAAATAACAGCTATGTTATCCAGCTCAGGCTAATATGAATGATAGCGAGGGAATGTTATTGTTATTACTATTTTAACTAAAAAGATTTTTAAATGTAAAGTAATTGAAAGAAAAAGTAACTTAAGTGGACAGGAAAAAAAAAAATAAGAGCCATGATAACAAAAATGATAAATAGAAAACGACAGTTACCGTTACCATTTAATGACGAATAAACGATAGGAAAAAAGATCGCTATCATAAATTGTTATAAAAGTAAACATATAAAAAAACTTTACCAACTGTAAAAGACATGTTAGTGTGCGGTAGTAAACTAAATGTAGTACATAAGGTCAGAAAACGAAAAAGTTTGTTGTAAAAAAAATATTGTTATTGAATATAATAAATTTGTTGGATCATATATTACTGAATAAAAGGAGTACAGTTGTTCAGTGTTGATCTACTGCAAATTAAAATTTATTGTAATGTACTAACAATAAATTCATTTTAATTAAGAAGTTTTAAGTGATAAAGAGAAAAATGTCATCTTTCTCTTTAGAATACATGCTAGAATGTCTCAGATCAGTAAAAGAAAAATGTTCAGTGAGCTCCCGTTTGACGTAAATGAAACTCAAAAAAACTGTAATTTCTTCAGATTAATAGAAAAAACTAACTACAGTTAATTTTTATAGAAAGAAAATATTTTTAATTGTTTTAGAATAATATATAATGAAGTGTTGCATGTATTTAGTATGTAAATACATTTGTATCAATACTTATGTATAAATTCGCATTGAATATATGCATATTTTATTTTTTGAGATAGGAAAATCCTTACAAAGTATTGCAGTGTGAACAAGACTCTCAAAAGTGAATGTTTTCTGTCCCGTATCCCAACTGAAAGTTCACGGGCCTTTCTTTTTTGTAGAAGCAACTGTTTCTAGAATGTACTATCTTAATATGCTACAACTATGGTTCTTTCCTGAACTAGAATAAGAATCACAGAACTTTATTTGGCAAGAAGATGGTGCGCCCCCTCACTGGCAAAATTCTGAACTGAAATTCTCCTCGACCGCTGATTTGGACAGACACTAGGTTTCAGATAACAAGGCTTGTTTGCCGAGGACTCCACGTTAGCCCGATCTGACCCCGTGAGGTATTTTCTGTGAAAGTTTAAAAGGATCAAGTGTGTATGTATCACCGCTGTCAGTTGACCTACTCCATTTGAGACACAGCACTGAAGCAGCTGTCGCATCAATTACTCCAGACTTCCTGATTAAAGTATGGGATGAAATCTCCTATCAGCTGGATGTGTGCCGTGTGACAAATTGAACCCTTGGTAGGAAAAACTGTTTGAGTTGCTCTTTCATTTCATTTCACTTATAATTTACCAATGTAAGTAAAATTTAATAAATATTATATAACTCTTTATTCATTTTGAAACATACTATATTTTATAAATTTATTTTATATATTTATATATTTGTTATTTATTTATATATATATATATTATTATTAATTTATTTATATTTTTATATATTTATTTTAATATATGTAAGTTTATTTTATGTATTTATTTATAAACTGAATTATATTATTTTTGTATTCTTTACTATTGTTGTATTGTGATTATTAAGTATTATCACTTATACTTTATTAAAATGGCTAATGATATTTATTCAGATATTTAAATTTCATGTAATTCAGTTGCATGCAGTCACAATCGAGCTTGGATGTATTATACTGAATCAGTAAACAGACCGTTCGCTTTTGAATCTACACCTTGTAGAGATTATGATCATTATTTAGAAAATCGTTGCCCTGGAGAACCTATTATTGGAGTCAGTTACGATGTACCTCAACCAGAAATGGCATACATGGGGTTTGAAGCTAATAAGAAGTAAGTATCATATATTAAATATTACAGCCGAAATATATATTTTTTTAAATTTAATCGTACCGGTAAACTAAAAAAAAAATTAGTGTAGATATCAGTTATTTAAGGTATATTCAATAACAACTAATATTTCCTTTTATACTATTTAATTACGATGCAGCGTTGAGTGGATAGTCAATACGGGTTTACCTGTTAAGACATTTCACTAATTCAAAAATCAAAATACTTCTGGTTTTCTTTGTTACAATCGCAGTGATGATAATTCGTTATCAATATGGTGATCTTCAAAAATTCTTGTTTTTTCAAAAACCTTGACAGAAAGAATTTCATTATTATTTTTAACCTGGGCTTCATACCAATACGATTATCTGTTAGGTAGAAAGAATCCAGTTCCACCAAAACCAACCGAACACCAAAAACTGTCTAAGCACTCGTAGCCTTGTTTCCGCATAACATTCTATTCAGCGAGTAGTTTTGTCATTAAAATTATTTATCATTTAAATATTTGAGAAGAATGATGATCCTAAATTTGATATTTTATCATGAAGGATTGCAAAAGGAACTACAGAATCTTAGTCAATAAACATATGGCGATGTGGTTACTATAAATTCAAAATAGTTCAGTTACATGAATCAAAGCTTGTCAGAGACAATCTAATAAACCAAGTTATCTAGTTTCAAAAGGATTGAATTACAACCTTTATTTCAAAGATATCGACACCGCTCAACGAGATTTTTTTTTAAACTGTATCAGTTCCTGGACGGCGATTTAATCTAAGAAATCAACAGATTTTCGGTTCGTGATTTCTGCTTAATAGAATTTTAAAAAAAATAGATGTCCTCTTATAGTCCCCATAGGCTAAGATTCATGAAGAGAACAAAGTGATCTTTTTTTTTTTTAATTAGGATTTATACGGGCATCGACTGCTATGGTCATTAGCCTGAGTCACATTTTTTAAAATTAATCATTAGTCACCGTAAGGCTTGTTATATGTTGTAAAGGGCCCTAATATTTCTTTAAAAAGCACAGATAAACACAACACAGAAGACTACAAACACAAAAACAGAAAAAGAACACGTACAGGGTGTAAAGGGCCCTGATATTTAAAATAAAATAATCTAATTTAACAGAAAAATATTGATTATATTATTATTATATAATGTTTCGATATCGACTGTTGCCATTCTGGAAGCTTCGTCTGCTCTTTCATTTCCTGTAATACCAGCATGCCCAGGAGTCCATACAAAAACACATCGCTGTCCTCATC
>JAAAKQ030046829.1:5344-16449 GCA_010016005.3 Zanna intricata
TAAGGTATTTCTGTTACCTTGTTTAATTTAGTATTTTAATTCTGGTATATTTTACATCTTCAATTAATTTTTTATATTGTAGTCCCTTGATTACAAACTTTTTAGACTTGTAAATATCTGGATGTTTCATCTGGTGAAACCTATTGTGCCTAGCCTGTAAATTTTCCCTGTTGTATTTTGCAATAACTAATTATTTAAATTCGAACAGATATGTTTTATTGTTAATTTATTTTTTTAAAGCTAGTTTACCAATAATTATTCAGAATAACAGCATAGTTATTACAATTGTATATTTCATTGTAATAATGACAATAATTCAAGAATTTTATAATCAAGAAATGAAAATAAGTTATAGAGATACTTATTTTCATTTTATCTATCTTAAATTAGTAGTTTATTCTTTTATTATACTATTACTGTTTTATGTGTCTTAAATTAAAAGTACATTATAACTTTGTAACCTAAAAAAAAAAAAACATGATACAAAATGTCTGCATTTTTTTTGTTTGTTACTGTTTTTGTTTGAGCAGTGCAATTCAATTTTCTAGTCCACCAAATTGTGAAGTTTTTTAATAATTAAAAATGGTGGCATTTTTAAGCTTTATTTTAATTTACTAGAAGAAGAAAAAAATAATTTTTTTTTTCAATTCTTCCTTACTTCAGAGATTTTGACGTTGATGCCAAATTAATAGTAAGTTGTTAGTTGTTTTTGACTTGTTGCTGATTTCAAATCGTTAAAGTTTGACTTGAAAAGATAATATTTATTACTGTTCCAGCTATCTCATTTCATAAATTTTTAATATTTTTAAATGCTCATTCTTGTAAGGCAACTGTCAAAATTCATTATTACCTAATTAATTCATCTTTCTCATAATCTGACTCTGGCTTTTAAATGCTGTAATATTGTAATTTTGTTACTAAATTTAAACTGAAAGTTAATATCATTTTTATTACATTCCAACTATATTATTAGCACCACAATTTTTTTAAAAGATAGTTAATTAACAATTAGTGTGGTTTTTACACAATTAGTGTGGTCTCTTTGACAGTATTTTTTATTCATTAGTTAACATTTAAATGAAAAGAGAAAAATAGAGACATCCAGTCAATGAACAATGAAAAATTCAGTAAGCGATTTTGTAACAAAATTAAAGATCTTTCATGCATGTAGCAAGTTAAGATGAAAAGATTTTAATTTTTAATAACAAGTCAGTCTTCACCATAAGATTTTTCATCAGTATTATCTATATATCAAATTGTTTACTAGTTAGTCATTCAGATAACTAACATCCTACTGCATATTTTATAGTGTTATTTTATCCATTCTAATGTAACTGCACAACTTACGGTGCACAACTTAATTTAATTTGTTTTTTCTTTAATTTTGTTTTTGTTTGAAATGTTTTTTACATATTTTTAAAAATTCATTATTTAAACATTTGAATAAGTTATATGGAAATATTTTAGTAAAGGTTAGTTATAAAATTCACAAACTCATATTTATAGGTTAAATTATTGAAGAAAAAAAAAGGCATGCTATAAAAATCATAAAATTGTTTTTATTTCCTTTCTTGTCATCGAATATTTGATCAGTTAAATATAATTTCCTTAAATTCTATGTAATCTTTTAATATCATAATTTAGTACAAATTACATTTTTTATTACCAAAATTAACTAAAACCTGGATGTTTTAATACATGATTCAATAAAAGTTTATACAGGATTCTCTAGCAAAATTCTCTAATTTATCTTAAAATCTTATTTTATATGTTATTAAACCACTTAATTTTAACATTCTGTAATACTGCATAAAAATTTATCAATTCTTTCTTATCCTGTTTACATTTTGTCTGTTTTATGCCAGATTTTAAATGGAAATCTAGCTGAATAATTTATAGTTCAGTTTTGAAGTACACTTGAGAACTATATATTACAGTTTATGTGTATATATGCTGTGCACTTAGAAGTAATATATACCTCTACAAGCCATGCAACTTAGAAACAAACATAGTTGTTCCTTGAGAAACCTTGAGTTTCTTCTTAGCTGGTTGTTTTATTTCTAGAGAAAATGAATAATTAAATTATAAATATATATCAATCACTGAATAGGATTGTTCCAGGTTAGTTGTCATATTATTTTTTATTATCATGCATAAAATGTACAGAGAGATCCAAAAACTCACTGTTTTTTATTAAATAATATCTAAAATAAAAGACATACACTCATTAATCTAATGTGTAGTGTAAAGTATTAAATTTGTCATGGTAGATAGAGCTGACAATTTATGCCGCACATGTTAGGATGGTTGGATGTTAGGACCGAGCCAGTCATATTAACCAGTGCAGCAGAAGACAGTCAAGTAGCAACAATGTCTGAGTTTCACTTACTGTTTGTTGAAGGCAAGGTTGTACTGAAGTGGTACTGGAAGTACGAGAACATTAACAAGGCACAATGGCAGTAGCAGAGAGAGTTTGGAACAAGGAAACATCCAGCCAACCACGAACAGCTACAAGTTCAGTGTCCATTGCTGTGATGTTGCAATGTTTCACTCAATCACCACAAAAATCAATGAACAAGGGAGCATGCGAAAATGAGGTGAACCACTCAAATGTAAGATGCATTCTGAAAAATGCAAAGTGGAAATTGTACATTCCAATACTGTAACATATGATGAATGAGGACTAACCAGATTGAAGGATGGAGTACTGTGAATGGTTTCAACACATGGTTGCAAGAATGAGGAATTTGCAGGCAGGGAAGTTTGTGTAGACTGACAAGGCAAATTTAAACTTAACAGTACTCTGAACTGCCACAATTGTGTCTATTGGGCTTCTGAAAATCCTCATGCTCATGTGGGCAGGACAATGACTGTACCAGGGGTTGCTTCATGGTGTGCTCTATCAGAGCATGATTTGTTTACTTCCGTCTTCTTCAAGGTTAGGTAACTTGGTAACTGGTTAGGTATACTCTGATATGCTTCAAGCAAGGATTTTGCCTACCATCCAAAATCTGTATGGTGATGAACTATTTTACGTGCGACAAGATGGAGCCCCGCCTCACTACCATCGAGAAGTCAGGTTGTACCGCTATAAAACTCTACCCACAAGGTGGGTGGGTTGAAGAGATGCTGTTGAGTATCCATCTCAGTCTTTTGATTTGACACCTCTGGGGGACCATAAAGAATGAATCAACAAAAACTAGCAACAATCGATGAGTTACATGAAAAAAATATAGTGTCATGTGCTACCATTATGGCAGATACAACAGCCGTAGTTCGGCGCCATGAGTGTTGTATAAAAGCTGCTTGGTGGTCATTTTGAACACATACCATAACCCTCTCTCAGTGTCAAAAATTGTCTATCAGGTCAAATTTGTCATGAGATATGGACTAGCAAACAGTGAGTACATTTTGTTGAATCTCTCTGTATTATCTAAACATCCAATCATTTTCTTAATCAGTGATGTAATTTTAGTGGTTTGATTTTTCTCCATTTTGGGTTCTGTGGGGGAAGTCTGACCAAACTGCTGAAGAAGTCATGATCTGTGGAACCATGCATCCTTGACATATTGTGGTGGGATGACTGCCAGTGGATTCTTTGATTGATCCTTGGTTTCTCTGGTCGCTGTGCTATATACCTATTGTCTGAAGCAACTACCACGTAAAGCCAATGTCCATATTCCAGTCCCCTGATAAAATATGCAAAACACTATAAGTTACTTCACATAGATATTTTAAACAATTTCTTTTTAATATTCTGAGACGCATATTAAATACTGACAGACTTCTGTTTCAGATGAGAGCTTCTCTTGCATGTGCCAGTCTATTTTCGATCTTTTCCTTATTTTATCAACATTTTTAACTTTACTACTTAAATAATAATATTTTCTAACTTCTGATTAATTTTTCTGTTATATTAATGTCTCATTAATCATTATCTCCTTTTCTGCCATATTTCATTACTTTTATTTGTATTTATTCTTATTAATTTTCAAAGTGAATTTCTCTTCAAAGCAATAAACCTAGCTATCCAGAATGTATTATTATTTTTACTTTCTGCTAATATAACATCTTTGATTTTCTCTTTAGGTTATAACTGTTGACTTAATTTTTCTTTTGGTTTTATTGTTTTCTGAATTACAGAACAGCAAGATAAGACGGAATGAAATTAGTAAGAATTAGTTTAATTTTCAAAATGGGTTGGTTATTACCTTATTCTTATATATTTTATATTCTTCTTTCACTATATTTGAATTTTTCTTTCTATAAATTTTATTCCATTTCACATTATTAAATCCATCTTGTAATCTACATTTTATATTGTGTATAACTTTAATGTTATCTTTTTTCAACACGCCTGCTAAAATAAATCGAGGGCCAAATTAATTCCCTTTACATTCTAATTCTCTTCCCAAATTATCAAATGAAGATTAAGCGAGTAATATTTCATTTTTTTATAAAATATATTTCTTTTTCATTGCTTCCTTTATTCAAGTTTGTTTTTTTTAAATTCTTATTGTCAATATCTATTAGTTCTTTTTTAATTTCAATTATTTGCCTGAGAAGAGGAAAATTTTACTTTTATATTTCAAAAATACAAACTATTTAAGATTTTTTCTGAATATTGATTATACTAATTAAATGGATATCTTGAAAAATACCCTCTTATTTATAATAACAGGATTTTTTTTTTTAGAAAGATTGAATTCAAGTTTAGTTTTTTAAATCTTCTTTACATTACTTTTATCAGTCTGAATTTTCTTTAATTTGATCAATATGATCTATCCTATATAAATAAAGATTCTGATGAAGATATGTCTGAAGTAAATTATTACTAATACATAAATTATCCATATATATTTTTCATTGTTTTATATATTTAAATCTTGATTTTAGGAGAAGTATGATGTCGGGCTTTACTATAAAGTTTCTTAGACACCAATTTGGCTTTTTATTAATCCTCATTTAAGAAATAGAGTACACAGATAATTTGGCAAGTAATCACCAACCCACTGAACCTTAAAAAGTAACCTCTCTCGTGCTTCTAGAGTAAATTAGTAGAAAATGCCAGTATGGTCTCATTAGATGGAGCATGAATAAAAGTTAACACAATCCTTCTGATCGAGATATTTGACTACTTTCTCTTGGACTGTTGACATATTTGCTGTAATATAGTAAATGCTCTGCAAGAGTATATTTTTTATTTAACTGTTAATAGGTAAAAATATTTTATTTTTAAAAACATACTTTCAGATTCCATTTTGTTTGTATTTTTTCCAGTTTTCCAGATTGATGGCTATTGATGGCTAGGCTATATCAAACATAATCATAAACACTTATTTATCAATTCAAGTAACTTAATGAACTAATTAATAAATCAAGTTAAAACAAATGAATTAATTGCAAAACAATCCTTTAGTAAACAAATTACCCATCTGGCAAGTAAGAAAGAAAAACTGTAAGAGTTTTTCTTAAATGACTGAAATTCTTTAACAGATGTTAGTAATGCATTTACATTATCCCCAAAATATCTTATCCTACCCATTCATTTTTATTTTTAATCAAAGCACAATGTAATTTTTAGCTAAAATATATTTTTTAGTTCTAAAAATTATTTATAAAGTGAACTAATCACTCATTACTATACATCATTAATTAATTACACTCTTAAAATGAGTTAAAATTTGAGCATTTAATTATTCATACATAAATGTGTTATTAATTATTATGATTCATAATCTTCTTTTTATTTTGTATATATAGCAATCTTTTCAACTACGGTAGTGAAAAATAGGCAACCCTGCCCCTCCCAGCCCAATGAGATGTAAGACAAGTAAATGAGGTGCAGTCTAGTATAAATTCAGGCTGACCATTACCGAAATGTGTGCTTAATTGAACCCAAACCACCCAAGTTCCTGCTTCTGTGGTACGAGTGGTAGCGTCTTGGCCTTTCAAGCCGGAGGTCCCAGGTTCGAATCCTGATCAGGCATGGCATTTTTACAGGCTACAAATATTGTCATTCATCTCATTCTCTTAAGCAATTCCTAATGATGGTCTCATAGGTTAAAAAAAAAAAAACCACCTAAGTACACAGAAATCCATGTCCAGTATTCAAATCCGTATAAAAGTAACTAACCTTTACTAGAATTTGAACTCAGAACCTTTAACTTTGAAAATCTGCAGTTAAACAATCAACTTTGCAATGATAAGTTAATCACTAGATCAGCCTGGTGGGCTATACATTCATAATTTAACTTTAATGTCATGATAATGAGCCTTAAACAGTTTAAATCTAATTACAGTTAACTTTTCATTCTATCTTGTTTTGAATCCTCTACAAAGATTGAATCTATCTATCTGATTTAAAACTATTGTTTATCTACACATGGTATTAAATAAATAGATAATTCAAATCTTTAACAATTAATTTTTTAAATTTACTATTATATATATAATTTTTCAGTAATAAAATAATGTGTCATCATGCGTTTATTATATTTTTCTAATGTTAAAAACTTTGTAATAGGAAATAATAGAAATCAATTGAAAATGTTTATATTAAAATAAGTTGTATCTTTTATAATTTGAACATATTTTTGTAATAATTAGTGAACAGAGCCCATACTATTCTAATATATATTGGCATTACTTTGAAAACAATAATATTTGCAAATTATTTCCAAATTAAAAATGATTTTACTTAATTATCCATTATTCTTTGAACATTAATGTAATTTTCATTATTCTTCTCTTAAGTAAAAGAGTGGGGAAAATATTTTTTACCTGCTTTATATCATGTAAAATTATGTTTGGATTAAAAAAACCCAAAACAAAAAAAAAACATTAAATTACAATCTTTTTTAGATTCAATTTTTATCTTTTTCATTTAAAATATTAAAAAAGTTTGAATTTTTTCCATGGTACTCTTTTTTTAAAAAAAACTTAATATTCAACTCTGCATAACAAAAGTTTGGAACTACAGGAAATTTTCAAATATTATATAAAGAAAACTTAAATCTTTTACTTCATATTGCATAAATATGTTCAATACAACCATTTGAATATTCTAATATAAATACTTTTTATCTTCTAACTACCTCAGAATATAATAGCTGTTTTTATATATAATCACAATTTAGCAGTTGATTTTGTGTAAGCTTATGTTAAACATATAATTTATTGTAACCAATAAACAAATCTTTAGAAAATATTTTTAAAGAGAAATAAATTGAAGGGCGATGTTTAATACAGATCTGAATCTATTGTTAACTAATGAGTGATAAGCATCCATTATCGGTTAGCTTTTATTGTGATACTGTAGTACCTATGACAATTAAAATTTGATTAATTTTTGTGAAATCTGAATTCTTTTGTTGTCAAGATATTTTGCTACTGGAATGCCGATATATTGCATAGGAACAGTACTCCTGATTGTTGTACATAAATTAACATGGTGGTAGATAAACAAAATTATATTTTATATTACATTTTACAGTGATTTTTTTTTTGTACTTACTAATTATGTACATGTACATGTAAATATAAAAATGATACTTATGATACATTTATGTTTTTATACATATGATAATGTTTTGTTTTGTAATAATTTAAAAAATGCTACTTATACTTTAGTTTTTTAATATATAAAAACAAAAACTTGTCATGCATTGTTTACAGTTCTTTTTTACTTTTTTTATAATAGTATTTCATTTGTTATGTGTATAAAATTTTGTTTTAATTATATTTTTTTTTTGTTTTATATTTTATCTCACTTTCAGAAAATAATTTTTTTGTGGTGACCTAATTATAGCAGATTATTTTTACTTTCCTGTCTAACACTATAGCAGAGCTATAGCTGTAGAATGGAAAGTATTGTAATCGGTCCAATTTGGGCATTGGACCAATTTGCAGTTATGCAGTTCTATCAGATCTAGACATTTTGACACCTAAGGAACCCAAAAAACCAGATAAAAATTTTCCAGATGTTTGTATGATGTACATGTTTGTGTTTGATGTCGCATTTTAAATCACTTTATATCTCCATAACTACTGGACCAATTTTAACCAAACTTGGTCAGATTTTTCTATATATGGGGCATAGATGCCTAAATTTTCAACATAAAAGGTCAAGGGGTAAAACCTTGACCTTTTATTACTGAAGGTAACCTTGCTTTACAAGGTTACCTTCAGTATCTTAAGATTTTGTCCAATTAAGGTAATATTTTTCTTAGATGTATGTTAATTAAAAGATAAAAATATTTCCAATAAAAAGTTTTTTGTAAAATCCCACCTCCATCTCAAAAAATGCTCTAAACTAGTGGCTAAGTGGGTATACTGCATCAGTAATATCCCCTGTTACTAAAGGAGTGCAAGTGTGTCACTGATATGCTAAATTAACTCCAATTTTACTCTGACTCTAAATTAACCCTGACTAAGTTGTGTGTGTATCTGTGAGTAAGTCGTGTAATGGGAAAGTCTTATAATTGTGTTGTCAACTTTTTTATTTTGTTTGATAAGTTTTATCTAGGTTTCTTAACCATTTCTTTCAGTCCATGACTGATTTTTTTTTTTGTAGTCATTTTATAGGATATTTTAACTGTTTTACTGCAGCATTCTGCCAGAAAGCCCCTGGATTTAAAAAAAAAATTAGACTATCTGCTTTTGATCTTTGTTTTACTCTAAGGAGTCTTCTTGTTATTTAATGATGTCAGAATCCACTTCTGCTGTACCTCAAATACTCCCTTTATATTCTTTTCAAAGTCTGCTAATGCTATACACAGTTTATAATATTTGGAGTTTTTCTAAGGTCTCAAAGTTCTTTCTTCATCTCTAAGTCCATCTTTGGTAACAAGATAAAAATTACTCAGTCGACTAAATCACATCCTCATTTTACACCACAGGTTTTTTTCATTTATGTCACACATCCTCAAACCACATTAAAAGTTAGCATTCACTATTTGAAGGGATGTGATAAATTTGCAGAACACACACTCCATACTATGGACAATCTCTATACTCACCGTTATCTATAGCGGAGGTTGCATATGGAAACCTTGAAGATGGTAATTGAATTATTGTTGGTAATTTCTTGAACTTTGAGGTGGGAATGAAACTCTTGTTACTTCTTGGCCATCATAAGCCTGAAAAAAACTTCACGGACATACGTGTGCTCAAACTGTTACAATGATCTTACTTAGCACATTAGAGTCCTTCTTGACCATAATTCAGACATTGCAGACACGTGATTTCCTTCTGTCTCAAATTGTCAACATGTTTGATTTTTTTTTTTTTAATATTGTGACTGAGGGGATACTTTTATAAATCTGTTTTAATGAGAAAGAAATGAGGAAATTTAGAATGGTATGTGAAATGACAAATGAGCAGTATGATGGAACCTTACATCTGTAGAGTTATGTTAGTCCATCATCTTCCTGAAGATTGATCAGCTTCGATCAATATTTTTCCATATCTCAAACATATTGCTTCTCAAAGCATTTTTCTCAGACTGATGTATAATATCTAAATTCCTTATGAACCATTTTGTATACTATTTTTCAGCTGTTCATTTACGTAGTTTTATGCACCTAGATTCATTCTTATTGCTCATAGAACTTTTATGGGATTATTGAAAAACCTGTGAATGTGGTGACACATACAGATACAATTAATATGATGATTAAATATAATTTGGTATGACTGCAAAGAAAACAGTATAAAATAATCACCTAAAGATAAAGTACCAAGTTCTACTATAAATAAGTCATCATTACAAATTATTTTTTATTAAATTCATTTTATATTACTATATTTAATAATATTTTATGTATATTTTTTATTATCTTTAATTATGCTTTACTTGTAATTAATTTAGATATTGGTCTTCGCTTCGTAACCTTGTGATATCCCTGTTGAATTCGATGCGATCAATCATATCGTTGCTGTTTCTTCTCTTCCTGTTCATTCTTATATTCGCACTGCTCGGTATGCAGCTTTTTGGAGGCCAGTTCAATTTCGATGACGGAACGCCTCCAACAAACTTCAACACCTTCCCTATTGCTCTGCTCACAGTCTTCCAAGTGAGTATTAAATTTAGTGGGTTAGCTTTATTAATCAGAATTAAATAACTTTTAGGTACATTACATTAGTTATTAACGTTATATTATAAACATACTCATATTAATTTAATGATTTATATGTTTCTTTAAAAAGCACATACAAAATTAATAAGTGTTCTTAGACAATCACTGTTTTGAACAGTTGACCTAGTTTTTTCTTCAATCATTTATTCTTTAGTTTTAAAATTTTGCACTAATTTTAAAATTCTGGCATTAATTGAACTAAATCTGTCAGTGGTATGTGTTTTTCTTCCAATAATACTGTCGCAATACTGTAAATTTTAAATTCATTTTATAAAAAGTCTAAAATCTTTGTTTATAAACAATTTTGTGATTTCTGGTAAATTATTAAATGTGTTCATAAATACAGTCTTTAATTTTCATAGTGATTTGTATAAAAAATTCTAGCTTTGCTTTATACCTCACATCATGTTTGTTTTGTTGAAAGAGTACTGCACTTAGTTTCTTTGAAAAAAAAATTGCCAACTCTGAAGAATTTTTAAAATTATTTTTTTTATCATAAGAAATCATCTCATTTACATATGTAATTACAGTCTAGTTGACGGCTGCTTTATGAGGTTGTGCAAAATATATGAATTGAGGGGCTGAAAAGCCAAGGAGTACAATAAAAAAAAATTTTATTTTGAAAAAATCAAATTCAAAGTTAAAAGTCAATTATAGCAGCAATGTATGAAGGTAATAATTAATTAATAACTCAACACTATACTTAAATAATACTATTTGTCATAATACTACCAGGTGGGCTGAAAAGTTTGTAGACTGACACATAGATGGCGCTACTAGTATTAAATCCATATGATTTTTAGTTTGCCCAACCTTCAAAAGACACGTGTATAAATTTGACAGCTGTCGTACTATTAGTTTGTGAGATTTAGCATTTTGAGTGAAGCATCTTTTGTTAGTTTGAAAAAAATGGATAAAAAGGAATTTCGTGTGTTAATAAAGCATTGCTTTTTGGCGAAAAAAATA
>JAAAKQ030046840.1:0-16448 GCA_010016005.3 Zanna intricata
GTGTGTGTGTGTGTGTGTGTGTGTGTGTGTGTGTGTGTGTGTGTGTGTGTGTGTGTGTGCGTGTGTGTGTGTTTAAATAAGTTGTAAAAAGTTAAAAAATGTTATATAGAAAATTGTTACCCGCTTGCTTTTTAATTCTAGATAAAGAGCAGTGTTTGTCAGCGATGTTCTGTTTTGGCGTTGTATTATAATTTTAATATTTATCACTGTCTTATATTTATTTTATTTTTTATTTCTTTTCTTTATTGATGATTCACCACATAAGCTTGAAGCTTGTGTAAACGAATACGGAATGGAGATTGTTTAGTGTAAGAAGTGTCCACACCGAATCGGAATTAATTGTAATCTGGGACTTTTCGGGTGAAAGGCTAAAATGCTACCATTTAGCCAGGGAAGTCCAAACTGTAGACCTCCTATGTATAAGTTGTAAAGGTTACTGACCTCCGTTTTTTGTAAAATCTTATAGGCTGTAAAAACATAAATTGATGATTAAAAATTAACTCTAAAAATTGTACACGCGATTTTCACTCTTTAACCTGTACCTGCTTAGCTATGTGGCACACCTCCTATTCTTCTCATTTTTTTTTTTTTTAAAGCAGGGATTAGAACCTCAATTAGCCTTAGCAAAACGTGGATATTAGGAAGACAGCCAAAAAGCCACCAAGGGGATCTAACGCTTTTTGCGTACATTGGGTTTGGTATTATCGGTGGGATTTTATTTAGAGGTAAGTTGTAATTGGAGTGTACAATCACAGCTGAATACCGTCATACTCGTATAACTTAAGACATCGAGGATTTCTTGATCGTAGGCCTTAAAACATATTATTCATGTGCTAATTTATATTAGTTTCTTCATAAAAAAAGCACACATATACGGGAGTTTGAAATCATTTAAAATTTTAAAAAATATATTCTTACTAGTGTAGACCTGGCTAAAAGACTCTTTTTATTTGCTTTTAACTGCCATTAACAAAAAATATGTAAGATTACAACTGATCCTACGTTAAGGTTACCTTTGATTACTCGACTTTTATATGCTACATTTATTTTGGAGTTTTCAGCAATTTATACCATCTTATCCACCCGTTGCATCGTTAACCAAAATAATACTAAATTCCATTATTGTAAAATAATGATGATTGTTTATCCAATAATATAACTAATTGCAGGATTTAAAATAAAATACCTTTTGGCTAGAGAATAAAATTTTTTATAGTAATTCTGAGGTAGTTTTAAAAGAAAACATTTCTTGTGTTTATCTCGTAAGCATCTATAAAAAATTATTTTCGTAGTTTTCTGTACATTTAAAAAAAAATCTGTGCGTAAATATCAGTGGTATACTACTATTTTATTTTGAAATTGATTTTACAGTTTCTAAAATTTTCTATCTAAGATGCCGTTGTTTTAATTATGTTATTTTTGAGCTTTTTATAATTCAAACTTTTTTATAACAATAAAACTTTTACTAGCGATATTATTCTTGCTTAACTAAAAAAAAGAATAATAACAAAATTTACTGTTAATTGTTCATTACACACCGTTACTTAATATTTCCTATTATGTTCTTTTAAAAATTATTAAATTTTATAAAATGGGATGTTTCATGATATAGGAATGTAAATATTAGAAATATAAGCACCTTTCAGTAATATGTAGATTTTACAGTGACATCACCTTTAAAAATGGGATTGTTCGGTTTTGATAATTTAAAAAATATGATATAAACTGAATTTTTACAAGCGATTCGATATTGAATAAATTTATCTCATAAAAAGCTGATAAAAAGTTACTGAAAATATAAATTACAGTAAGCATTACTGTTGAATAAAAAAATATATATATATATATAATAAACACATTTCAATGAAATTTTGATTTTATAATAACTCGAATGGGCATAGGTTTGATACTCTGACATAACAGCTGCTTGGGGCCGTTTTGTATTGATCCTGGTAGTCGTTTAACTTCTTAACATAATCGATTCTGTTTTAACGATAAAATACGATATAGTTGAATTTAAGCACCTAGTTTATGAACACCACGATATTCTATAGTCGACCGTTATGTATATTATCTTATCTAAAACATACTTACATCGTATAACTACAGGATTTATCAGATCGATGTAATTCACGTAAACATAATTTTGCAAAAGGACATAAAATTAAATCTAGTCAAATAGATCATGAGTAAAATTGTTATCGAAATACAATAATTTAAATATGAAGTACTGATAAAAATTAAACTGTCTATTACTTGTTTATCTCAGCTATTGAATATACGTAAGGTACCAATAGACTGAAAAGAAAGCAAACTACTGTGATAAAAAGCTAGGAATTTTTTATAACCTGTTTATCCAGAAATTCATAGATAGAGAGAGATTAAAATTTAAGTAGGTAAAATTAGATTTAAATTTTTCTGGGTGAATATAATAGCATTAAGTTTCTTTTTTCTTCTTTGCTTGGAAAAGTAATTACATTATAATTGCACTATAAAAAAAAGTTAGTGAAGTAATGTACTAAAAATTAAATAATATCTTTCAAATGTTTGTGTAAGCAATTATTTTATATAATTTTGTCTAATTTTTTGGGAAAGTTTTTCTTGAAAAAATATAGTACATAAAGCTTTCATTTTTTGTAAAATATTCTAAACATTCAAAACATCTTTACATGGTTTTAAAAATGTGTACCGGTTATAAATGTCTTGTGACATTGGTTTCTTTATCCTGAAAATTAAATATTAAAATAAAATAATAATAATAATAATAATTAAATATTTAATTAATATTAACTTTTCATAATAATGAATATTTGTATTCTTTAAAATTGAAAATAACGTAATTTTAAGTATAAAATGTTTGTTTCAGAAACATATCGTTACAATGACCAATATTTTCCTTCCGTATAGTTTTACTAAATGTAGATCTACCTTTTAACTCTTCATTTCCAGTGTATTCTTGTTCAAAGTTTTTGTCGTGTTTCGTTCTCAATTACACTTTTTTTTTATTCCGTATTTATTGGCTTTATTTACATCAGTATTCTCAGAATTAAATTACCTACATACTATCAATAAGTTTTATTTAGTTACTTGAAATTTAGCGAATTAAATTTCCTTTAAACCTAAAAAGCCATTTCGTTCCAATAATTTGGATTTTACAAACATTTTCTCCGAAACTATTAGAGATAAAATTCTGGAACCCATTTTTTCAATTTTTCGAGTCAAATTATACATATTTTGTAAAAACAATATATTTCCACACCAACAGTATTTTTACGATATATTAATAAAAGCGCTTTCGGAGTAAATACTCCAACTTCAGGGATAACTTAAAACTTAGATTTGTAACCGTGCATGTAGTATATATGTATGATTTATAATTTAAATGAAATTAAAATTGTTATTTTCAAAACAATTGGTCGTCATTAACTAAAATAAGTTATATAGTAAATAAAATAAAGCGTCATGTCTGTAGGATCTTTACGACTATTATAAGATATAAAATGAAGTATTTGCATGAAGGTGTATCATTTGCTCAAAACTTTTGTCAGCAGACAGAGTGTAATAAACATAAACGAAATTTTGAAAAGCTTCATAATCAGTAAGTTAACAAACCCCGAGAATTCTTTAAATTAAAATCATATGAAAAGCCAATATCACAATCTTATAAAAAAAAAAAACTTTTTGAATAAAAAAGGTTTACTCGCCTCTTACAAAGTTTCATATAAATTAGCCTGATATAAAATCCTCACCATTGGTAAAGAGCTTATTTTTCCAGTTGCAATTGAGATTTGTAGAAACTATATATGTTCGGAGATAATTTTGCCATAAAACTACAGTCCATGCCTCTATCAAATAATACTGTTGTCCGCCGAATTGGTGATATAGCTGAAAATGTACGGCATTAGCTTTTCGGGAGGTAGCGGGAAAATTGTTTTCAATTCAGCTTGATGAGGCAACAGGTAACAATAAAAATGATCATTTCATGTCATGTTCGATTTTATGATAGTATGTCAGCAATACAAGAACTATTTTCTGCAAATCAGAACTCAAAGCAACAGCACTTGCATTATTTGCTACTTTAAATGATTTTATAAACGAGGTAAACATAGAGTGGAAAAATTGCGTCGAAATATGCATCAATCGGTGTTCGTTTAATCTCTGAAAAACTCCGAAATATATAAAATAAATCTCCACAGTGTGTCTCGACACATTGTAAGATCCATAGAGAAGCTCTGGCTTCCAAAAAAATTATCTTGGTCTGAATATTGTGCTAACGACGATTGTAATCGTTATAAATTATATAAAAATGAAACCCCTAAAATTAGGAATCTTTTCTTCAGTTTATAAAGACATGAATGCAGTACATCCTAACCCTGTAGAGGAAGATAGCAATCATGTGACAGTTGCATCACCACGCCATCCAGTCCGTACCTAGCCCTTATCGGCTTTACCGGAAGTCATCCATTCAGCGTTACTATTTATTACGAGGCAAGATGGTTATCACGCGGGAAATTTTTGCATCGTATTTATGAATTAAGAGATGAAATCGCCATTTATCTAGAAGAAGAATACCGACTGGAAGCCGAGACGTTTCGAGATGGTTAATATTTGATGGAATTGAACTACTTGGTTGACACATTCGAGAAATTAAATATCTTGAATCTTTAACTACAAGGAGCAAATACACATATGTTGGATACGAGTGATAAAGTAAATTCTTTTTGTAGAAAACTGGAATTCAGGAGTAGAAATTTAAAAAAAAACCTAGAAAAGTTAGCAAATGTGAATGAATGTATTAAAACTTACGAAGCTGAAGAACAACATACGAAATTAGTTTTGTAACCATTGAAAATCATTTAGCCATGCTGGCAAAGAATTTTAAAAAGTATTTTCTTGCTGACAATAACTTGGTAGCAAGTTACGAGTGAGTTAGTGATCAATTTCACAATACTTCCTAAGAGCTTTCTACTGCCGAAAAAGAAATCTTCATAGACTAAACGGCAAGTGGTAGAATCAAAAGATAATTTAGTAATAAGTAACTCTGGAGTTTGAGCACGGATGAATGATGAGTTTTCTGCACTGAAAACAAAAGCATTTCGTATAGTATTACCATTTTCAACATCCACCTCTGCAAAATATTTTTCTGCGGTGGCTACTTTGAATACAAAATATAGATAGGTCTCAGCTAAATATATAGAAATAGATAGTGTCTATTTCTAATATTAAACCTTACATCAAAAAACTTTGCTCTGTAAAACATGTACGAAGGAGTCACTAATAATTATTAAACTTGTGTTTATAATTTAGTATTGATAGTTAATAATATTTTTCTCTCTCTCTTTTTAGCCTCCGGAACTACCTAAGATATTACTTCAGAGGATGAATGAGTATGATATATATGAATGTAAATGAAGTGCAGTCTTGTACAATCTCAAGTCGACCACTCCTGAGAAGTGTAGGATAGTTAATAATTAAATACATTACGCAATACTGATACAATTCTATTTATAGCTGTATTGTATCAGTGTAAATGTCTATTTTATTATTTATTATGTCAGAATGTATTTTATTCTGATTTCCTTTCAGGAAATTAATCATTTTTTATAATATTTTTTTCTTTACGATATGCTGCTCCCCCTCCCCATTTAGTGTTATCACTGCCCCCTAGGGGGGCGCGTCCCACAGATTGAGAAACAGTGTTATAGGTAACAATGTTAATAATAACACGCAAATAATGTAACAGATTACTTTTTTACAAAATCTATTTACAAACTCTGGTTGATTTTTATTTTATGTTACTATTATGAAAATTACTTGATGCCACTATTTTTGAATGATAATAGAGCACATTTTAAAATTAAAAAAGATTATGAATTTATATAATTATTATGTACGGTAATTACAAATATATACACTGAATAAAAAACAGAGATACAGGGAAAATTTATGCACTTCTCAAATCTTGTAATTATACTGTATACAATGGTTAAGACCGAAACAATTGCACTTGGATTGTGTTTGCACAATAAAAAGAGAAGAGTGGGAAGTAACGGAGTCACTTTGACTTTGTACATCATATAAGCTTTTAAGTGTTTCATTATTTTTGTCAACAATATATGAACTTCTACAAATATTATGCATCAAATGTTTTTAAATATCTCAGTGGAATTTTGGTTATGTAGTACTAAGTTTTTACACATTTTCAAAATGATTAAAAATAATAAGTTAAATGTAAATAATAGAAGCTTTTAATACAGGATCTAAAATAATATATATATATTTAAATAAAATATATTTCTACACTATTTAAAATATCAGAAGTTAAAATAACTATTTAGATAAAATCTTAACAATTTTAGGGAATTCTATTATTATGAAAAATAAGTTTTATTTACTTTTTTCGTGCACATTTTAACAAAAATTAACAGGAAATTTACATCACAGACTGGGATTGACAAGTTTGATATCAGTTAGTACGCTTATTTTCGAAAACCCATGATTTAAACTCGCCAATTTAAAGATAAAATAAGGAAGTGAGAAAGTTCCTTCTGCTCATTGACGATCACTGTACGATATAACAGTGATGTTTTTTTATTTATTATTGAGGCACTTAGAATAGAAAGATATCTCAGTTGCATGACCGTAAAAATTTCACCGGATATAAAAATTTCACACTATAATATTAACTGACTTAATTTGTTTCTATGATCTCAGTTGTTTTATTTTATTCTTGTACAGTCAGTACAATAGTCAATACAAATTTAAAGTAACTTGATAATACACCTAAAATGTGTGTTTTACTTCTTTGATTTTCTAAAGAAATAATTTTTTGTTACTTTATTTTCCTTCTTTTATTCTGGTAAATAAATCATGAGTATCAGTATTTTTCCTTTCCAAGATATAAAATGCTTTCTAGATATCTAAATATGCATTTGAAGAAAAATTCTTTTACTTCCCCTTCCCGTTAATATTAAACAGATAACTAATGTTTCTTCGCTAGTACCAATATTTCCCCGATGCAGAAGGGCATTCAGTAATGCGCCCCTAATTCCAATCTTCAACTTTCTTCTACTATTTATAATTATTTGGACTCATGTCAATTTTATACGGCATTGGTTATGGTATAAGTCTAATTTATTATTGTTTTTTGTAAAACAATAATAATAATGAACATATGACATCCGAAATAGTAATTCAAATAAGGACAAGATTTTTTTAAAAATAAATGATAAAAAACCAGCAAACAGACTAATTTACCAAAAACGTTATAATGTCCGCTAATATAACAGACCAGTATAAGGGATCCCGGTCCTTTATATTGGTCCTATTACAGTATCTTACCTCCTTGACTCTGAATATTTTTTCCCTTTAAAAATCTTGTTAACTAATAATAATGGTATGTTATCTAAGTTATGTTCTCATTCTTTTTTCGCTTTTAGAAATCATAAGTGAGAATCAATTATTACTTCCACCTCCAACATATCAGATAAATGGAATTACTGTTTATAATTTAGCAGGAATGGATAACAACAATAAACGTTTGAATAGTTTCATAATAATAATTACAAAAATAATTTAGAAGAGTAAGTAGAAGAAAGAGGTATTACCTCGGTCTTCTCTCTAACAGTGGTATTATGTCTGAATTTCTTATTCCAAATCGTAATGGCTTTACGTCCCTAAAAATTTATCCTTTTTACAGTATGTAAAAATACCTTTCTTGGTATTATTTTCTTTTTTTCCTTTATTTTATATTAAGTTGCTTGGAACACTCAATAATATCACTCATTAACTTCCTTTCTCTACTTTCTATGC
This sequence comes from Zanna intricata, assembly GCA_010016005.3. Classification (NCBI taxonomy): domain Eukaryota; kingdom Metazoa; phylum Arthropoda; class Insecta; order Hemiptera; family Fulgoridae; genus Zanna; species Zanna intricata. Next base: position 7,813 of record JAAAKQ030046840.1, read on the forward strand.
TGAATTTTGATCTTCTTGCCTTCTTTTATTATTAATCTACCGTTATAAGAAACTTTTTCATTATCCGTAATATTCTAATGCATATCTTTAATATTATCCTCAAATTCTAACGAAATCTGAATATATTTTTTCTGCTGAAAAAATTTATATGAAAAAAAATCCCTTAGGATTTGTAAGACAGAAGTATTAAAGAACACTAAGCCTTAGTTTATCCGTTAGGATTCCTCTTGTTGGTGTGGTAATTATCTATAGGCTTAGTTACGTATTGATTTTATAGCATATCAGCTTTAATAATTGTTTCTAAATTCTCCTGATGATTATTTTTCTTCAAATTTGATTTCACGTTATTCGGTTTTAGTTGGTTGCAATCTCATTGCTAAATTATTATTATTACTTTTTTGTGCATTTTTGAAACTGCTCTTAACAGATTGGAAACTTGAATAAACGGTTATGTCCAAACACAGTTTTAGAACAGTTTCTCGAAGATTTTTAAGTCAGTGCCTTTGACTCAATGCGAACTAACAAACAACTCAGTAAGATAGCATTTAAAGTTAAGACAGCATCTGATTCATTTCTCCTACATCAGTTCAACAGAGAAAAATATTTTCACATAAGGATTACGTAGGGAACGAAATAACTGTTTATCATTTGTTATGTAATTTCCAGCTTTTTCTTATTTTAATTTTTTAACATTAATTTTGTTTTTACAAATATTTCATATTTCCAAAAAAGAATTTGGATTTTGTTTACGCTAAATAAGTACTTTTCTGACAAATGCAGTAATGTACTTTTGTAAATACAATTCGAATCCTAAACTTTTTTTGTTTTATTCAACGTTTATTTCATCATTTTGTTCAGAATGAAATTTCATAAAAGTTTTGTTTAAAAGTTTTACATATTTATTATCCATTTAACAATGTTATTGTACATCAAAAATAATAAACAGGGATTTTTATCTAAATTTATTGGTTGTCATCTTAATTTCTCAAAATCTTCTGCATATACGGTTTGAAACTTATTTTTTCAATTTTTCAGTCAAAAACCATAAGGAATCACTAATTTTACCACTTATTTAACGTTCATAAATGTCAATACGTCCTCATTTCTTCGGGATAGCGGACAACCAAGCGATGTATTTCACTAGCCTAACTCGTAAATTCGCAAACGAAGCAATTTAGGAAATAACTTTTCCATTATTCTTTCGAGTAGAGTAGGTTATGTAGATCCTGGGAGAACTTTGTGATACACTCTGTATGTGTGTGTATATATATATATATATATATATATATATATTTCAAATAAACCTATATTCGATTAAAGTGTACATATGTGTTACATTAAAAGTTTTGTGATATTTAAATTATCAGAAATAATCGGTTTCACCATGGTGATTGTCATGTACGTGATTTTAAAGGTGATTTACAACTTATATTTGAAGAACTGGTGAATTTTACTCTCTAATAATATTTTATAAGATCAAACAAACAAAAAATACCTTTTTTAGCTGTTAAGGGTACGGAGGATCAGAATTAAGGGATAGTTTTTCTACAAATTTTTCAGTTAATATACTTTGGCCATTTTCACTTGAAAATTAGTAAATTGTGTTTAAAAACACCATGCAAATATTGCGTTGCTAGACCGCTAACTAGAAAAACATTTATTAAGTTAGAAATCATGATATTCATCATTAGATTTATATGAAGAGATTGTTTTCAAAAAAGCAATTAAGTATAAACCTACTTATGACTAACTTCTTACATCTGAGAAGAAGCGAAGAATTAGAAGTGTTTCAAAAATTTGAGGGCATACTGTTAGTTTATCCTCTAACTATAAAAATGAAAAAAATCCTGCACAACTAAATATCTTAGTTAAGAATATTTTTATGTGCTAACTTTATTTGAAAGTAGTTTTCGTTGAACAGCAATTATTTGAAAACGTTATATTACAACATATTTGTTCTATATTTATAACCTTTTATTGATCGATTAAAACTAATTAACGAATTTTTTTCAGGAGGCATTTTGGGGGCGACCATGCCCCGGGGGGCGCAAACCCCCCTTACAGATAATATACAACCAGCACACATCCTGCTTCTGGTAAGTTTTGTTTACTTTGTAGTAAGGTATGTAGTTTTAGTAATTAACGAATAACAATAAAATAAAAATTTTCACAAAAAAATATCTGTTACTAGAAATACTTGCATGGCTGATTTTTTAAATTGATTGATCTTCAGATCAGTAAAAAGGTAGAAATAAAAAAAGAAAGCAAGATGTTTTTTGTTTTAATTATGAAAAATTAAATATTTTTGATTTCATTGGTGAATTTTTTTCTCAGAACTTTAGGTTCTGAACTTCTCGCTTATCAGTAATATTTTTCTTGTTACTGATGGTAGCATGCTTTTAGCAAAAAGGAATACTTTGAATGTCGCAAATCTTAACTTTGGTTAATTAAATGGGTTATTAGTTTACAAGGGTTATTAAACAGATTAAGAGGATTTAACTTTTCGAAGCGTTAGGGGTTTTTCTTCGAATCCCATTTTTTTAGTTTCAATTTTTTTTTTTTTGTACTTTTCCCCAAATTATGTTCGTTTTGTGGATATTATAAGAAATGTATCTGCATTCATTTTAGATTAACATTAGATCATTAAATAATTTTATTTAGTTATATACAAGGTTTTCATGTAATTTATTATTAATCATTCGAACGTAGATTTATATGACTAACTGGATAAAAAAATAATTCTGCCTTGTTTCAGGACCAAATATAAAGTTGATAAAGTGGAAAGTAATATTAATATAGAAAGTAATGTAATACATAAATTAATGTTAAGACAGATAAATAATAATCTATCATTTACCTATATATATATATATATATATTATTTACTTTTTCAGCACCTGAAATATTTTCTTACGTATTTTTTTCCTGTTACATATGGTTTCTCTGACTGTACTACTTCAGTTTAATCCATAAATCCAATAATGGCACTTAAAAATGCTCAGTATCTTATAATTTTCTGGCGCAACGCCATTCACAGATTCAAAGATAAGGTAAAAAGGGAAACCGACAGAAGCATCCAATTTAGAGTTCCTCAGTATCGCTGATCTACGTGTTTACCTCATTAATTTTTACAATTATTATGTAATGTAATTTTTTTACAGTTATTCTGAAAATTTTCTGTGTGATATTATCTACAATCGTTTATAAAATTAAGACAAACGATTTCCAAAAAAAAAAATTAAAAATTATTTTTGAAAACTGTCACAAACTTAAAAAATACAAATTAATTTTTTTTTTTAATTTCCCTGTCCTTTTCTTATAAATTGATGTTATAATTTTTTTTTTTAAATTTATTATATATCTGTAAAACAACTTTAGGAAAAAAGAGATATATATATAACTGATAGCCTCTTCATTATAATTTGTTCTTGTGTGTTTGTTTTTCTCTATGTTTGTTTTAATATTACAATAATTTTTCACTATATATTGGCAATAATTGTTCAGTTGTTCTAAAAATCGAAATGACCAAACTAGTTTGTATTCTTTTATTAATGGTTTTTTTATTTTATTGTAGATTTAGAATTTATTAATTCGATTTGCTAGTTTGATTTCTTCTGCAAGGTCATGGCTAGAAAATATATTTTGAAAAAAAAAGAATAAAATAAATTTTTTAACGAATAATCTATTTAAGGCTAAAACTATAGCTAGTGATGTAAAAATATTTAAAAACATACAAAAAATTTGTCTTTAAAAATAAGTAAACTTCCGTATTATCTTTTAATCCAAGAATCAAGGCTCAATTTAAGTTAAAGCTTATTTATAGAAATGAAGAAGAATCTTTTAATATTAATCCTCATGTTCAATAAAGTCAACACATAGTAGTATGGTAACTCAAACAACTGTTTTACAGTACTGTAATAACTTACAGTGCCAGAAAAAAGTACAGTTTTTATCATTCCCCAACAAACAGAATAATACCCTACAGAATTGAGTTCAGGTCTCAAAGCATTCTGCTTAAATCCACAAACGTAGAGAACTTTGGAGAAGTGGTAAATGTTAGGAAGATAAAGTAAATGAAAATACGCACACATTTACTTACTACCTCAATTAAATGAACATAAATCCAAGAAGGCCGAATTCTAAAAGAGATAAATTCATACTAGAGATGTAAAGCAATTCAAAAAAAATCTAGGAAATAATTTTATTAATTATTTTTTGAAGTAAAATTTTGAACAATTATTTTATAAATAATAATTATGTTGGGCATTTTTATTTGACTAGCCAGATTGTAACGGTCTTCCACACCGTTGCAGATGTATCTCAACTGAAAATTCAATGGTTGTCAGAATTAAGACTCTGGTATTATTGTTACTCTGTAAGAAAACAACGACTATAAAATTTTAGATGGTTTTTATTGTTCATTTTAATTATATTTCAAACCTTGTATTAAAATTCGAATACTTGAAGTACTTCTAGCAGGGGAATTCCCGTAAGTCTCCAGGCCGTTTTCAGGGATTATCTATAGACGAATACTGCTGTAATCAAAGCCTAATACTGTGCAACTGTAGGTCACTACTATTAATAGAATTACTCCAAGTTCAAAAAATTGTCCTCTATTCTGGAACTCTATGTTCGATTACTTTATGGAGTGCTAGTATTTTCATACTACTCATACCTCTAAACTAAAAGAAAACTATTTTTTATATTTTAATCAAATTTGTTTTATAACCCGCTTAAGCATTATGTAATTATTGTTATTACTCATTAGGATTAAGACAGAGTAAATTACTAAATCAACTAGAATGTCTGAAGTAGTGCTGGCTAATAGAGTGCAGTGAAGAGGATGACATAGAGCGGCAGGACGTCATAGGTTGCAAGAAGCGTGAGGCTTTATCGTGCTTGTGGTATATATTTTGCGTTATTCTTTTTTAAAGTTTTGTAAACGGTATTTTTCGATTTTGATTTTTCATTTATAATTTAAAAACGTATTTTCTTAACTCATTTTTCATTTGCAAGATTTACAGTAATTTTTCAATATTTATTACCAACAATTGTTTTATATCTTTATCATTTATTCTTTCTTACCTTAGCATTGCCTCAGTTAAGATTTGAAAATAATAAGAAATGAAGTGGCCTTATAAAACAAAGCAAAAGCATAAGAATGAACGCTTACAAAAAAATATCAGAAGAAAGTCCAGAAATATTACTTTATGAAATTCATACTGGCGTAGCTTTTTTTGTGGCGTGTCCAGCTATATAAATATAAAATATCTTTTATGTTACAACCAAATAAACTGACTATAATAGGCAAATATTGTAAAAGGATAAGAAGAAATTGAACATCGATAAATTTAAAAAGCAATATTTTATATAATTTTTTCTATACAGTATAAAATTGTTGACATTAATAAGTTATCGGCGGTTTTAAAAACAGAACAATCGGATGTACAGATAAATTGTACGCATAAAACTTCAGTAACAATTCTGATGAAATTCTGATGTTTATGGTTTTTGTATTGAATATAATAGGAAGCTTTTAATAGACAAAACACGATACTCATTGTAAATGAGTAAATTATTTTAAAAAGTATAAAAATTTACAGACGGCAAGAAAATCGAATTATGCTTTCATATGAGTGATATGATTCACTCGACTTAACTAAATTGTTACGATTGAACTGAAAACACTATTAATGGCTACAAAAAAAGCTCGTTTCTAATAAACAACTGATCTGATATTGGTTTACACTGACAAACACTTTCTCCTCTGAAGGAGAAATTCCGATTGCTTTCTTGATTTATAAATCATTCGAGTAAGATAAAGAATGGCGAAAGGACATGAATACTGAAAACTACGAAAAATTTCTGAAAATAAAGTTAATAAAAATCCTTTCACCTCGCCCATTCTTGGTAATTGACGGTAATCGTTCTTGGTAATTGGAATTAAACAAGGCGCTGAATTCAAATTGCAGAAAACAAAAATTGTTAGAATGACTACAAAGTAAAAAATGTTCCGAACTTAGAAGATATACCAAAAGCTGAACTGTACAAATTAGAGCGATTAAATAATCCTCTCTAAGAGTAATATAAATATGACAAAATACTGGAGATTTAATGTCATGAAAAATTTTGATAATATGGCAAACTTAAACTCAACCGTTTGAGTTGATTTGTGTGAAAATGAAAAAAAATCGGGTTGTGAAAGAAATAACTCACACGCAGAAAAAAATTTTCATTTATGATGTTCCAGTGAATCTCAGTCATCAGACAGTAACGTTATAGAAGATATTGGCCCAGATGATATCGGTGGGATAGAATCGCAAAATCAAAATAAAACGTTATCTTTTCTTATTTTTTCTTTTGAAAAAATGTAGTAATGAAAGCATTAAACCTAAAAATAATTAATAAAATGGAATAAGAAAGTAAAATTATTTTTATTTTCGTTTTACGAACAGAGCAATAGTGTGCGCATATATAGCTTGTATATTGATGTTCCTCATGCCTTCCCGCCAGTCCAGAAGCTTTAAATATCCTTTTCTAAAATAGTGTAATATAGATATTGTATAAATATTTTTATAAAGTTTAATATAAACTTTTTATTCTTTAATGTAAAACTTATATTTACGGCAAAAATTTTACGTTAAAAACCGAAAAATATTTTCACAATAACTTCTCGTCCAAAGAATCACAACTATACTGAAAGAAATTGTTATATAGTGTGAAAGGTGTTTGTTTATTAGGGAAATAAAGGCATTGGAAAGAAGTATCTCTCTTTATCTGTTTAGCCTCCGAAACCACCGTTAGGTATTACTTCAGAGGATGAATGAGGATCATGTGTATGAATGTGAATGAAGTGTAGTCCTGTACAATCTCAGGTCGACCACTCCTAAGAAGTTTGGTTAATTAAAACCCAACCACCAAAGAACACCGGTATCCACAATCTAGTATTCAAATCCGTATAAAAATCCTTATCTTCACTAGGATTTGAACCTTAGAACTCTCGACTTCGAAATCAGCTGATTTACGATGTCGCGTTAACCACTAGACCAACCCGGTGGGTTTGGAAAGAAGTATCTGGCATTAGTTCATCGGGCCTCTCTAATAGACAGAGGATCTTTCTTAAAGAATATAAGCTCTTTTGTAAATAAATAATGACTTACTCTCCTCAGCCGTGAATGGGGAAGTGATCCTTGTGTTGTAGTAACCGCCACATTTTTTGTTAATTACACAAATTATTTTTTAAGAATATTAATGAAAAATATATTAACAATGTATTCCATAATTTTAAAATGTTTAAATAAAGGATATAATATTCTGTTCTAGATTTACCCAGTATTATTCCAAACGCCTTCTTTTGAATAAGTAAACACCTCTAATTGAGGAATTAGTTATGATTCATAAATCTGCATCTGCATTGCATAAATATCTTCCAACACTAAACACCGTCACGGTAGAGACCGAGAAGTTTGATCCCATTATATTTTTTCAACATTCTTTTTCAGTGAAAAAATCTTTTCCTGATTCATCATTTGACAATTAGCAATAAATCAGTCTTCGGCTTTAATGAAAAAATCTGTCTTAAGGTAAAAAAGGAAAGTCCTTCAATGAACCATGATTTAATCAACAGCGAACGTAACTGTATTATTTTTCAGTGATCAAATGACGGTTATTTATTCCTAATGTGTACGTTATAATCTATTCAATTAGTGAACAACAGAAAACCCCACACCATGGCCCGATAGGATGAGAATGATGTAACTAGGGTACAGAATAAGGCCGACCATTCTTGAGTCAAGTAAGTAATTGAACCCCTCATCAAAATACACCGGTAACTACTGTCTAATATTCAAATCTGTGTAAAATCTATTAATATTAACTACGATTTGAACCTCAGAACCTTCAATTTCAAAAATCAGTTGTTAAATAAGTGATTCTCGAGTTAACCGATCAGCCCGATGGGTTAACAAAACGACAATTAATAAAAATTTCCCTTTAAATTAGAGTGTATTTCAATTCACAAAAGGTTGCATCCTTATTTATTTGAGTGCAACCCTGCTGGAGCTCACTTTTACAAGTACCCAATTCATAAAATTATTTACAGTTCCTCCAAATCATCTAAAATTTATGTAGTACTGTAATCCTGTTAAAAAGCTTGCATCTGTAGATCTCTGTATAAAAATATTTGTCTGTTCAGGCTTCATTATTCAGTAGCTTAAATATTTTGAATGAAAGCGCAGATTAATTTGGCCTTAAATTTTAGCCAAGATTTATTTAGCAACATAACTTCTTAAAGATAGGACAGGGGAGAAGGTTCCTCTTTTTAGTCAAAAGGTTTTCACCGTTTTCTAGTTTGAATACATATTAGTAAACAATTAGGTACAAAATTACAAAATTTAATCTTCATACTATTTAAATTATTTGACATTAAACATTGCTTCCGCTGTAGAACATTAAGTTTCTATTATACAGAGTGAATCAAAACTGCACGGCAATCTATCGGAAACAGATTCTATATCTAAAAATAAGAAAAAAGTTTCCAATAAATATATGCCTGTAAACGTTTTGTTAGCGAGTTACGGCTAGCGAAAGATTTCGCCCGGTTTTCAGTTACTCCCGTTAAATAACACGTCACCGAA
>JAAAKQ030046862.1:0-16446 GCA_010016005.3 Zanna intricata
ACAATCTCAGGTTGACCACTCCTGAGAAGTGTGGTTAATTGAAACCCAACCACCAAAGAACACCGGTATCCACAATCCAGTATTCAAATCCATATAAAAATTTTTATCTTTACTAGGACTTGAAACTTACTCGACTCTCGACTTCGAAATCAGCTGATTTGCGATGTCGCATTAACCACTAGACCAACCCGGTGGGTTTTTGCAGAGTGGATGAATTAAATTTTGAGAACTAAATTTTGCATACACAGGAATATGTATACATATATGTACACAAGTATATATATAAAACTGCTCTTTAAGAAAACTGGACATCCAGAAGGAATACAATCGCACTATTGGTATTGGCCAATATACTTCCTATTCACTGATTATACTCCTTCACAAATAATTTTATTTTAAGGAACGCACCATCTCATCTATAATTTCATCCTAACTTTCAAATAAAAGGACTATGCTTTAACCAATATACACTTCAGTCAATTTATACTGTACAAGAGTGCACCTCCAGTTCTTGTACCTCCATTTGTCAAAAGGCAACCTTCTTCAGGGTAGTTAATTTTAGATTCTATAAATGCAAATGTATTGTGTTCTTGTGCGTATCTAAAGGAATTTCCAAAGATTTGTTAAATTCATTATTATTAATTACTATATACTTTCATAAAACTTTTTTGTTGCATAATTACTAATAATTTTATTGGGAAGGGGAATTTACTCATCAAATTAAACCCGTATCATGTAGTTTAATTGAATAAAATTTTTAATTGAATAAAAGTTGGATTTTATTATACTTTAATGAAAAAAGCTAATAAAACTTAAAACAAAAAAACATGAAAACAACCATTTATTACAATATACATATATTACACTTTTACTAAATAACTAATATGGTAAACAAAATGTATATCATTAAAATACTATAATATACAAAGTTAAAACCAATATTTTAGTGATTATGTAATAAATAGACAAATGGCAAAATATTTATAGCAGTTCTTTTCATTCATTAACATCTTTATATATAGTTATCAGGTAACAACGTCAGGCTGTCCGTGAGGCAGTAGAGGCCTTGATGAACTGTCAAAACAGAAAATAAAAAAATAAAGATCTATAGAAAAAAAATCATATTTACTACTATTACTACAATAAATTGTTATTATAATACAACACTGCTGAACAAAAAAATAAAATGGATAGTTTACCAACTGTGTCTTTTACTTAATTATTTATTTAGTCTTTACTATTATTTATCTTTGATTAAAACAACCACTTCTATTTTCTTTCCCATCCTAACCAAAGAATTTATATCTGATCCTTCCTGACCGTCCTATCTTCTTTCCTTCATGTGATAACACCATAGTTTAATATTACTTATCGCAAAAAATGGTTAAACTCATAATGTACTTCTATCATAATGGTTGTAATCCAAATACAATTTCTTGTTTTATAGTCAATTCTTTTGAGGTTATCTCAGAACAGATGACTGAAATGTCCACGACTCCTTGCTGTATGTTAGTACTGATGTGAAAACAGTTTTTTATAATTTGTTTGGTGTGAATACTTATTTCTCATAATTGACAAAATTATATTAATGGCAAAATCAGTATAGCAGTGTTATTGTGAAGGAATGTTTCCATTCCTTCACAGATTTTATTTATGGAACTAATGGATGCTTTCAAGTATCCAAATGGATTTGATTGGCTCAAAACGATTAATAAATTTAATTTTATGTTACATTATGTTTGGCAATAGCACCCTAGATCTTATCTTTAAGCAGTCATGTTATGATTACATTAGCATGAAAAACCTAGCGTGATCAAACCTAAATACACAGAATAAATGCTTGGGATGAAAAATAAGAAAAGTGGTTGCTAGTGAGAAAGGAAACTAATATGCCAGTTAAACATCTTTCTTAGAATCCCTGTGGAATTTTGTTGTAACTTCTTTTGATAAATAATTTAAGTTAATAACCCTGGAATTACTGGCTATTAAAGCTTGGTGTTTTCAATGTTTTTATTTTTGTAATTAACTTTGCACAATGTTTCTTAGAATTGGCAGTTGAAATTTATTAACATTTTTTTATCATATACTCTATTAACAATTGACCAGTGAAGGGCCACTCCCCTGCCAATGTAGAACAAGTGCTGCACAATAGCAGTAAGTTTTATTAAGTTTAAACTTAATAATTTTGACTTTTTTTCTCTTAATATGTTTGTAAGGATTTGTTTTTAATAGTTTTTATTTTTTAGATGCATTTTACTTTTCACCCAAAAAATAATGAATAACTGAAGTGCAAAAATATAGCATAATTTGACAAATTTTGCAGTTTTCTGCTTTACATATTTCTAGTTTCAAGTTTTAGATATTAGAGATTTTAAATATTACTAAACATACTATGCGAGTGATTTTTTTTTCTACACAAAATATGTGTAGTAACCATGTAAATGGATACCACCTGAGCCAATTAAGTGCAAGGATATTTTAAAAATGCACATTTAGATTTTATGAAAACTTTGGATTCTTTTTGTCATTTTGATACAATTTTCTACAAAGACAGAATGAATTACATTTTTCAATTTGAAAAATTTTACTTTTCTTATGTGCTCATAGATTACAGATCTATCAATTAGATCCAAGATGTAAGTTTTTATATCTCTTACAGTAGTTCACTAAAGTATTCCATTTGAATTAATGGGATATAATGTAGGTAATCAAGCCTATTTCCATGTTATACATCTATTTTCTTTTAATTTGATCTTATTCTAAATGTAGTTTAAATTTATTGTTATGTTAATACATGTATTAAAAACAATTTCAAGTAAAATTCTGAATTTCATATTACACTTTTTTTATTGTGATTTCAATAAGCAAAGTTACAGTCCAATCATCTGTACTTTTTCATTAATCTGTCCTTGTCTAGTCCAAATAATCAGATTTATTATAGTATTATGTATATACCTACCTCCAAAATATAATACTTTCATTTTATTAGGCAAATAACAAATATTTTATTAGAAAATTAAATGTTTAAATCGTCCAAATGTAAAACCAAACTTACTGAACCATCTACTTCCTTTATTTAATATTTCCTTTACCTCTATTACAGGGTGAATTTTATGTTGTATCGACTCAAGTACAGATTGAATCAAAAGTTGAACTTATTTTAATTCTAATCTTTAATAATCTTACTACTGCTTATATGTATCTAATCTAAACTTATCTACAGGAGGGGAAAGACATTCTTGAATGAAGAAAACATTTTTGATTAAAAATTTTTTTATTATTTTTAAAAAGATGTTTCTTCTATCATTGTGGATACCAAATATATAAGAAAAATGTTCAATAAACTATGCCCTATATGATAATACCCACATTTATTTAATTTTCTATGAACCTCTGTATACCTAATTGTTTTATTCCTAGCACCATATATAAGAATCTTTAAATTTCTTTTAAAATCTGACTACTGGTAACTGTTAATTGCATTCTAAACCCAATTAGAGAACCATAATTAATTGTAAATCTCAAAAAAATTGACAACAGGTTTCATATTTCTCTATTCTGACATGTCTAATGGCTTTCTTTTTCTTTAACATAAAAATTATTTCAAAGTCTGTTTTTTAAATTACGATACCCAAAATAGACAGTTTATACGCAAGAAATTATCAGTTTATGATGTACTGTTCATCATGTCTAGAATCTTAGAGCACAAGTAATGGAGTTAATTTCATTGTAAATATAATTATATTAACATAAAGAAAATAAAGATGAATACATGATTTCATGTTTTAATTTCTAGAATTAATGAAGAAATAGGCCATTATACATGTAAAATTTTACATATTTTAAATTAAACACCAGAGCACAGAAAATAATTCTAATGTTGTAAAAATTAGCCACTTGTATCATTAACCATTTCAAAACTAAACTTCGAAGTTCTAGATGCTTAGTGAGTTTGTTACAAGAGGTAGTAATGCAACTCTTTGCATTAAATTTAAGTGAATTATTTTACATGACGGATGCACAATAAATTCAAGCATTATTGTGGTTCAAGTCAACATTCTTTGAGTTTTATTCTGAATGGTATTTTGTATACTAAATTTCAAACAAAATTTATGGTTAAGCCTCAGGGAATTAATTCCACAAAAAAATATCACATCTGTCTCAGAATATGGTGCACAATCTTTTTACTCATGAACTTTATTTTGTCTTTAAGGAGATTATGTGATACCACTGAAAGGGTTGTTTCGAATAAGATGTAAAATGTTACATTCAACTAGTTAAAATGTTTTTTAACTAATTCATCTGTTTCTTTTCATAGTCAACTGGAAATAGCAAAGTATTTGCAAACTATTTGTTACTGTAATTCTGGACATCCTGGGCACTGATGTGCACACATTATTTCAATATTTAAAATGATATAAGAAAATTTCATGTAACTCAAAATCATGAAATCTCAAAAAATCTAAGGAAAACACAAATTTTGAAATGTTGATTCATGGAAACTCTTTTGTCCCTCCTCTACATAATGTTTTATGTACACATCACATTTTCATAGTAAATTTCACAAATCTGTCAAAGAACTTGCTAATACTAGCACTCAAAAAATAAACTAAATACTGATTTTTCAACTGGCAGGCCTCTTAACTAATTTAAATATAATTAACAATGTATAATAGCCATACATGACACAAACTTGTAATAGACCCATTTTAATCATAAGATCTATAGTTTGCCAATGAATAGAGGAAGGACTACGTGAATTAACAATGTGATAACTGCAGATATATATGATTAAACTAGATTTTCTTTTCTAACAATCTTCTTACATACTTCAAAAGCTTCTTTTCTTGCCCGTTTTCTTTCTTTGTCCACATTAAGCTGCCACAATTCATTTCAACTTTTACAAATATTAAAAAAACTTTTTCAGTTTCTTAAATCTGTCATTGATATAAGAAAATGTTATCTGAATAAACCTTTTTATCTCTAGTATTAACTAGCTTTTTATGTTTTTCTTATATTACCCATTCTTTATAACTTAACAAAGTTCTTGAACCGTGATACACAATATCCCCATTTAACTAAATACTAATTATTAAATGTTATTTTTCTTATATTTTATATTTATTTTAAAATTATACTTCTCTGCTATTCATGAATGTCTACCATTCATTATTCAGTATATGATATGCTAACATCAAAAAATTAAATAAATTTATAAGGGTCTTTCAATATTTCAAATTTTAGATATTCAAAGTTATTGTAAACTAAAAAAGACAAAAAAATAAAACAACTCAGAGGAAACACAAATTTCTAAAATTAATGAACAATTAACACAGTTAAACAAACGTGTAATAAAAGTGCGTACCAGGTAGGGTAAATAAAACCTGCCAGAAATAATACAGGCCATAAGGAGCAAGCTGATTCTCGATAACTACTTGTATAAGATCTTCAAGTTCTGTATACAAATTTCCATAGTCTGGTTTTACTCATCAGCAAAACCATTACACAGAGCTGCAATGAAAATACAAAAATAAATGGGAATTTTTACATTTCAACAAGAATGTTGCGGATGATGGAAATAAAAACTATTTTGTTATAAAACAATCCAGATTTTCACAGTACACCACAGCATAAAAATAAATAAATTATATTACAAATATATATATATATATATATATATATATGTTTGTTCACAAATATTTTACAGTTTCATAGTACATAAGAGAACCTATTGAAATTACACATGAATCTCACTACCTCAAGATTTTTTTAATACACAACTTCTATAGCTACATAACAGATGATATTCATAGTGAATCTGATTATTTGCATTAAAATATAAATACATACATTGTTAAACAAAATTAAAAAGACTCAGAATTCAGGGCTTAAAAATAAAACATGTTTATAAGTTTTGTATAAGAATGCACAAATTTCTTCTAAACTTCTGATTAAACATTGCTCCACTTTATGCAAATGTTTGTTATTGATAATTTTGTATAGTTTTGTAAAACTGCATAATTAACATCCTACTTCTGTTTTAATGGGAAACCTTTTTAATAAGGTGCCACTTGAAGGGTAATTAGATTAATTAAATAATTTCATAGTTCTACTGAACCGACTTTAAAAATATTGGAATGTATATTTTCCTTGTAAAAATCAGTTAAAATTGGAGTTAGAAAACAGGATAAAACATCATATTACTATGTAATATATATAAAAAAAGTAATATTTTACTAAGAACACAACAAGACTATAATTAGTGTTTAATTTTTCATAAAATCTGGACCTGAAATAAAGTTTCATGACAAAAATAAAATAAAAGCTACAAACCTGAACTGTATAACTGTTTTTCCAATAGCGTGAGCCGAGTCAATATGTTGAAATGCTTTATCAAAATCATGTGGAATCAATATTTTATCTACCACAGGTTGTAGTACACCTGAATCGACTAGTTTTGATAACTCATCAAGTACTGATGCATTTAATGGAACAGTTCCCCACGATGTACTACCGAAGATTGCCTATGCAATATAGAGAAGAATTAAGCATCAACTAATTAAAAATCAAAACATAAAACTTTTATGTACCACTATATTCAATACAGCTTTTATTACACTAATAGACTGTTATTTTCATTGTTAGTTTCAGGTGATTGAGTCTTTGGTACTTTATTTAAACAAACTTTGCATCAATTTATGAAGAGCAGCTGAAAATGTAATACACACTGCAACATAATAGAACAAATTGTCACACAAAGCAACAGGTGCTACCATCTTGTAGAGTTATTTCCCTACAAATAATATGCCAAAACTTACTGACCCATACTTTCTTATCATTGTTATAGAATCAAGTAGGTGTGTTATGTAAATGTTTCTAAAACAATGTTGAACAGTAGAAAAAGTGAAATGCTAGCGAGATATTCATCATCATCTAATAACTGTTAATGGATGAAACTCTTGATTGAGTACTGTATTTATAAGGGCAATAAAATTTTGTGTTATCAGAGGATGGTAAAGCGATTATTGAGGATAAACTTCGCAATGGTTGATCAGTTTCTGTAAATGATGAGAAGCACCAAAAGGAGTGGATGTATTGATTGAAACTGACCATATCATGCTACAATAATACATCATAGATAGGCATACTGAAAGAATGAGGACACATTATCGCACAATTGCATTACTGTAAAATTTATTCACAATGGATGCCACACAAACTCGCAGAACAAACAACAGTAAAAGGAATGTTGTGAACAGCTTCTGAATGATGGAGATGACTTCTTTTTAAGTATTGTGACGAGAGATGAAACTTGGGTGTATCATTACAACTCAGAAAAAACAGCAGAACATGGAATACCAGCACAGATTCACTACTAACAAAAAATTCAAACATAATCTTTTGCAAAAGAATTCTCTTCACACCGTTTTGTGATTCCAAACATGTAAAAACTGATTATTTGGAAGCTAAGTCAACTGTAAATTCTGTGCAATATATAGAGATGTTAAAATAACTAAGAGAATGTATATTGTGTTTCACAATCCACAGAGCCGATAATTCTGCAATAATGATCAACCACACATATTACCATTTTAAACAGAGGATGCATTGATAAAACACGATAGCATTCTGAAAGGGAAATCTTTCTCTCACTGATAAAATGGTTTATTAAAAAACTTACATCTAATTTTTTTTTTCCAGTTAAATATGTTTGACAAATTAAATAATAAATACATTATTTATTTATGTAAAAAAGTAATTAAAAAGATACCTACATGTATTATTCGAACCCATCCTGAGTATAATGAACCAAGTATGACTCCATATGTATCAGAAGCAAGTGCTGAACATACAGGGGTAACAACAAAACCTTCTGAAGTACAAAGACGTAGACAGAATTGATGTGCAATAGGACCAGCATTGTTAAAAACAACATCGAATCTGTAACATCAACAAATGATAAAAACAGAAGCAGCTTCAGAATTAAACTAAGATAAATTTTCAACCTTTGTGACTAAGGTAGTATCTTTGACTAGGATTTGTATTATTATCAGCTTGAAATTAATTCTTAAAGATTTTATAATTTTTGTTGTTTCCAATATATTCTGCCCTATTTATTTAACACAATTCAAAAAAATAAGCAATTCCTTTCATATAAACCACTAATATCACTAAGGTTCATATTATTCCTATGTACTTTTTAAATTACATTTAAATTTTGAATAATTGATCCTCAATCATGATTGAATTATTAATTAAACTGCAAATTAAAAATATGAAATAATAAACAAGGATGTGGAATCTGGTAAAGTGCTATAATCAAAAACTAAGGTAAGATATGTCTTATCTCAAATAATCAAGGTGGTTTAATAGAATTTTTTAAATTTTCATTAGTTAATAGTTTCAATTTTAAAAAAATGAAAAAGCTTTTCAGATCTAAATACTGTTCAACAAAAAAATTAACTTTACAAGTTAACAAAAGAAATCTTACGTATTGATTTTTGTCATCCCTAAAAACTTTCTTGTTTGTTTATTCTTCAGAAATCAATATTTCTTTCTCCTAGAATCCTTTTGTGATGAGAATCTCATTATATTGGTAAAAAGTGCTAGTTACTTTTTTGGTTGTTATAGTGATATTTCCCTTTTATTTATCTGGTATATATTTACTGTACTTAAAGAAAAAAATGTTCTCTTTAAAAAAAAAAACATGATAATAAATAGGAATGTCACTCTACAAAAGAATTAACAAATTAAAAACAAATTTCTTGTAGTAATTTATTTTTTTGTAGAATAATTTGGTTAAAAGAAATTAAACAATTTTACAATTTTGATCACAATAAACAAATTTTGGTAATATATAACTTTCAAATATTTTATTTTGCATTAAATCATCTTTTAAAGCACCCTTTAATTTATATTTTATTTCACACATTTAAAAAATTATCAGCTACATTTTTTAAGTATTCAATACATAAATAAATTCTATTTTATCGATTCAAATAATTTTTATTATTATATAATATCCAATTTTATGCTTAAATCTCTTATTAAAATAAATATACTTTTCATTTTCATTTCAGCTTTTTTCATTATTTGAAAATAAATCTTGTACATATGATAATATCATAATTACAGTTTAGAATAGAAAATGATATGTTTAACATCATTCTGATTACAGCAATGGAATAATAAATTTAATTGTTTTTCAAGCAAGATGAATTTCTTATCTAAACACTCAAGAGTGATTTAGCAGAAAAGGCAAATATCCTTCATACCTTTCTAGAGCTTGAAATTAGGAAAAAATTCAGAACAACTATGTTCAAAAATGCTTTTTTACTAAGTTACAACTAGTGAAAAACTTTGCTCTAAGTCTGAAATTTTTAAAGCATTATAAGGGAGGTAAACTTTGATGGTATGTTATATTTTTTGACCTGAAAAATCAAATAAAACAGTTTGCAGAACTGTAATTTTGGAAGTATCTCTCATAATTTTCATATACAACGTTAAAACAGAAAAATTTGGTAACATTTTTTTACAGTACACTTTTCTTAAGTACATTAACTTTGTTAAATGACTAATAATTGAGTAAATTTGATTATCAAAACTTGTAGAGACTTTAATTCTGAGAAATTTGATGAAATGAAGTCTATGAAAAAAAAAAATTTATATTACTGAAAAAAAAAAAAAGTCACGAATTTATATAAATTTAGACCTTTGAAAATTTAAAATACTTTTAAAAAAATGCTATGATTTATACTGCATTAATTTAAATAAATGTTCCACAATTCCACTATTGACATTGATATACTTTTCAACTCTGCTGCCAATCCAATGATATCTTTGCGTTCCTTGATGAGGGCAGCATGAATGAGAATGTGTCCATCTACTTTTCTTGTATATCTCACAATCCATCATCCCCCATAAACACTATCACAAGGAAGTAAGATCCGATGATCCAGATGGCCAATTTATCAGCCCTCTCCAAACAATCCACTAACCAGTAAATTTGCCAACTAAGAACTGTCTTACTTCATTTGTGAAATGTTGGGGCTCCATTAAGTTGATAGGTTTTCAATTTGATTTGCCAATGATAAATTTTCAAGCACTGTAAGAAATTCATTATTTAAAAATTCTACATAATTTCTCCCCTCTAGATACATTTTGTTCTAGCATGAATTTAATTAGTTGTCAATCATGCCTCACAAACATTCGCCAGGAATCATTGATAGAAATTTGATTCAATACAGCATGTATTATTTTCTATAGACCACTGATGTGAGTTCTGTGTTCACACCAAATACGGATAAAAGTAGCTTTGTCCTAAAGTAGTATGAATGGAATTCACTTCTCAGGAGTGGTGGACCTGAGATTGTACAAGACTACACTTCATTCACATCATCTTCATTCATCCTCTGAAGTAATACCTTATGGTAGTTCCAGAGGCTAAACAGATAAAGAGAGAGCATGAATGGAGTTAAGTGGTAATTACTGTAAATCTATTGATAAAACTCCAATCATCTGGCATGGTCACAAAGCTAGAGATGTTGAACTTTCTTAACATATATGGACACAGTTCATGAGCACTGAACCCGTACCACCTGAAGAATGTTTTTCTTCCACTAACAAGCACTGCTTGACATCCATATGAACCATGAGCACTGGTAAGTGTACCATTCTCATGAAGATTAAAAATTCTAAAAATACTTTATGGTTTGGAATTACTTGTCCAGCTATATCAATATTCTTCCACTGCAGCTGGAATACTCCATGGCAAAAGCCATACACAGATATAATATCAGCATATTCTGCAAGAGTGAAGAGAAATGGGATTTTCACAACAAAGAATTCAAAACAGAATTTTCCTTTTTTTAAATTCAGAATCAATTGGAAATATAGTATAGTTTTAGAGTAAAACACAAAAACACTACATTACTTGATTCTCAAAAATAATTAAACACAATCAAGATTATGTCAAAAATAACTAAATCATCTAATGTTTACAGTTAAAATTTAACACAGTTTTATATCAATGAGTAGTATACAAATTAATTTCAATATATAGCTACTTAATTTGTCAAACGTCTAAATTTATTGTATTAAAAACAGCTGTTTTTAATTTTTTTAAATTTGTAACATTTTTCTGTTGTATTGTTTTTAATAATAAAAGTTGATTTTTTTTTTTGTTTACATAGAATTTATTATTTCAATATTCTCAAAATTAAATCTCTACAAATTTTGATAATAAAATCTGTGCACTTATTATTCTATAACAAAGGTGTACTTCAGATCTAAAAAAAACATGTTTTTCATCATCAGATTCTTATGTTTTACATTGGATATCATAAAAACTACAAGAGACACACACACTTCTGGCAGCTATTTCATTTTCAGGACAAAAAATATAAGGACTCGAAGTATACCACCTTATATTAACACCTTAAAAATTTCAATATGAACTTATTTCACCAGAACTGAAATCTGGGTTGCTACCCATAACTCAATAACAAAGCATTTTTGGACATATGTTTTGTGTGAACTTTTTTTCTTATTTCAGGCTTTAAAATCAGTATCCCAATTACTTCACTAACTCCTGAATTATCCTTTACATAAAATAATTTTTACAGTAAATAACTTCTACATTTTTAGATAATAAAAGCAGTTGAGGAGAGAAATATCAATACAAAGATGTACCAGTGTATGACATTATCTATCTCTTCTTTTCAAATTATTAGCTTTCTGTTTAATGTAGTGAGGTTTAATGACGCAAAATTAAAAAAAAGTTTGGCAATAGTAACACTATTGCCAAACTTATGTTTAACTTGTGTTTCTATGTTTAGAGTACAACATACACAAAAACACTACATTACTTGATTCTCAAAAATAATTAAACACAATCAAATCAAATGTCAAAAATAACTACATCTAATGTTTACAGTTAAAATTTAACAGTTTTATCTCAATGAGTAGTATACAAATTAATTTCAATACATAGCTAGTTAATGAAGTAGCTATACTTCATTAAGCTTATTGTTTTTCACTTTTGTTTATTCATCTGCAATAACAAACTAATACCCAGTTAACAGTTACTATGTTGAATTATAAATAATATTTTTAAGAGTATGAAAAATAACGTGCCTACTGGAACTCTAACCCAGAACTTCAGGATGAAAAGCAGGATGCTTCTACTCCACCATAGAGATTAGAATATATCATTATTTTGATCATACATATTTAATTTCATGTGAAAAGCTTACCATTAGTTTACTTAAAATAAAAAATTTTCTTTTATAAAGTCCACATAACTCTTGTTACAAAATCTTTAATTTTTTTTATTTTAAAAAATCTCAAACAACATAATTCCTAAAAATATTACGTGAAGTGTAAGTCTTTAGGCTAGTAAAACATAGATTCTCAGAGAAAGAAAAAAGAATATAGACGGGTATTGGTGTTTGTTATAGAAAGATAATGAAGATTATCTTCCTGCAAGGGTTTAAAAATTTACAATAAAGAAGAGGTCTTAAAAAGAAAGAAATCTGTGGTAGAATCTGGAAGTTTGGAAAACATGAGTTTGAGTAAAAAGACATCCAAATATGGTTAGTATGGTAATTGAGGAATTATAACTATCAATCAAATAAAAAAGAACATGTTTACTGTTTATTTATGTTTTTTTTTTTTTAAATATCTGGTATTTAAATGTAAATTAATTACTTACTACAATATGTAATACAATATTTAATCATGACATTAAAATTTTTATTAAAAAGTAAAATATTTTTAATATAAATAATGTTACCCAAATACCAATTCAAATAAATAAATTCAATTTTATTACTTTATTTAAAAAATATTTAACTAAGATCTTGAATTTTAATGGGGGCCCTCCACCCCATCACCACTATCATTATGGTTTTAACATCTCTGTTTTCCTTTTCTTTTTTTTTTTTTTACTTATGCTACTTTATAAATAGTTTTTTTCCTTATATTATTAGTGTCAACTGTTTTATTTCCATTTTGTAATTTCTCCTTTCGTTTTTAGACTCTTCTTTAACTTTTTTTAGACTGTTGTCTTTTATTTATGAAATAGTTTAAGGGTTTTCTTAGTTTTCTTTTTATAAAAGCTCTTAACGTTCTTTGAATGACTAACTTGAATAACTATATACATACATCCTAAATACATTATACTTCTTTTTGGGCAGTCATGTAAAAATAAAAGAAAGGGATTGTTAGTTAATATTTAGCAATAAAATTCTGGCACAAAGTGAACCAATGATGGTGCACCAGGTGGCTGCACATGACTCCCTCCATAATTCTCTCCTGCTAGAAGCAGTCCCTTGTAAATTAATTGACAGATTATTTTATTTAATTTCTATGTGTAGATTATTTTTATTTGCAACTTATATATGTATTTTTATTTATTTATTAATTTTATTAGTAAATATTAATAAAAGAAAGGGATTATTTATTAGTTAATATTTAGCAATAATAAAAACACGATTACATGATTACCATACTATCTACAAAAAATAAGTTTTTTTAAAAATGTTTATGAACAATAAATAACAGTAAAAATAATTATAAAATAAATTAATAAATTTTGCTATCTTAATTCATTCATTCAATATTGTAACAGATCTTAAAACACAACTATTTTCGATTCAAATAAAACAATACTGAAAGTACTATGGATTATATTATCCAACTATAATTATGATTTTTTTTTGGCCTTTTAGTTACTATTAAAGATACATATATACATATTTATATCCTATATATTCCCCCTTAATGTAAGAATTCCAACGCAGAGTCATGTATCTAAATCGGTTCAGCCATTGAGCTGCTACAATGGAACATACATATATACACCCTAAAAACATTACATTTATTTTCAGGCAGTCATGTTAATAATGTTATCTTATAGTTATATGTGAACTAATAAACTAGAAAAATTTAAGCTCTCAAATTATTTAGCAAGGAAAAGGTTAAAGCATAAAAACTTAAAACTGCAATATTTTGAACTACTTAAAAAAAATTATTTTATTGAAAATATTTAAAAATTAACCTTCTTCCTCTGTTACAGACTGAGAACTATTTCCACATTCTATAACTTAACAAAATAATTTCATGTTTATATCTGAAGCAGAACATTAGAAAAAAAATTATAATAAATAAGAAAAAATTTGTAATCCTCCTAATTGTTCAAATATATCAGCAAAAATACAAAATTCAAAATATGAGATTTACAAACCGTTCTTTCGAAAGCTGATTCTCTATATCAGCTGTTTCAAGTGGAATCACTTCACTTGCTCCCAAAGCCTTCATAACTGGTGATGCTCGGTTAAGGCAAGTAACTGTAACTACAGCATTCCAACTATGACATAATTGAGTGATTATGACACCAACACCAGTACTACCACAGTGAACAAGAATTCTGCAACAATATGTACCAATATGTGGGAATGTTCTTTTAACAAAATATTTAATGATATATATATATGATATATGATGTTATTTATATATATTGGATATATATATATATATATAAATAACTTCAGATACACTTCACTACAATAATCAAACTAAACATTATCCAGATAATAAATATTTCTAGATAAATTAGGAATTGAAGATTTACTAATATTATAAATGTCAATCCAATCAGTGTGACAATTACAAAATATAGATCATCGAGATATCACTGATCTCCACTGCATATTTTATCTGTTTAAAAATAATAACTATTGTGTCTAAGGTAATGTCTAGGAATATTATATAGATATATAAATAAATTTCCTAGCTACTGCCAACACCACCAAAGAACACTGGTATCCGCACTCAAGTATGTATAAAAGCAACTACCTTTACAAGGACTTGAAATGTTAGAACTCTCAACTTTGAAAATCAGCTGATTTCGTGTGATGAGTTTAACCACTAGAATAACTTGACAGATTAACAACTAGGCATATAAACTAATTGTAATAGATCAGAGCAGTCAAAAAAATTACTAAACATTCTAAAGGCAAATATTAAATCAATTTTAATGAAAGATGATTCAAAATTAGGGCTTCTCAACAAGTTCAAAATACAACTAAATCAAGATCAGATCTTATCTTATTATATCTTAAAAAAGCGTGATAGTTTATTTAAGCAACTTTTTTAGACACCTGGTTTGAAGTCTCCACGTAACTGAACATAATAAAAGCAAAATAAATATATGAAAAATGCAATGTTCTTAAAGATTGAATACATTTAAATTTTTTTTAAATATTTTAATAAAATTAACCTTTTTAATAGCTTTTCAGACAATATAGTCAACAAGGTAATGGAATGTTAATTCACTCAATAAATATAGCACATCTTTAACACATGAAATCTTTTGGAGAGAAGTACCATTTACAATGTAATTATGATCAGTATTAACTTTTGAAAATATAATATGGAATATTATACATATATTTATATTATATATTTATCAATAGCGCAACAAATCTCATTATATCTCTCATTATAGTTGCATCATTTTTATAAAGCATTTTTTAATCACTTTGAAGTAACTTAATACCAATAGGGTTATTTATTACTTTATAAACTTTTATATTTAAGTATTAAACTGAATAATTAAATTAACCTCATTTATATAAGTAAGCAGAATGGAGGATCATAATGAGCATTTTGACCAACTCTTGTTGTTACATGAATTGGTCTTGATAAGTTATTTATTTTGACTATCATAAGAAATTAATGAATCCATGGAAGTGAAGATCTATTAAATCCAAAAGCTGATAATTTCTTAATAAGTACACTGATATTTAAATAAAATCTAAAGATAATCTAAAGATAGAATGAAGGGCATCAACAATGAATTTTTTTTTTTTCTCGGGCGAACAACACTAAGGTGTTATCATCGCCCGGATAAAATACCCAAGCAGTATTTTTAAAAAAGAATTATTAAAAACAATAAGATTAAAAATAAATAAATTAAATTTAAATTTAAAATAATTAAATTGGTAAAACCTTTTATCCAATATCACAGAATATAAAATCAAAACGTTAAAAACTAAAACTAGATTAAAATAGGATAAATAAAATAAAACTTAAAGCTAACATAACATGAAAGATATTTTTAAAACTTAAGAACTAAAAACAGGTAAATCTTACAACTAATATCACAGATAAACTTAAGTTAAAACTTAAAACTAAGAACAGGTAAATCTTAGAACTAATATCACACTACATATTTAACTAAAATATAAAATAATGCTAAAAATCTGTAAGGGGTGTAAAAGGCCCCTTAATGGATAACAAGAAAAAAAAAACATTTAAATTTTACTAAAAATGTTTATACATTGCAGAAATACAAGAACCTATCTAGCACTGTCTTCTCATTTCCTAAGATGTAGCGAATGTTTTCAGGTAATTTAAACTTGCGACGTAAAGCCGCATAACATA
>JAAAKQ030046873.1:0-16446 GCA_010016005.3 Zanna intricata
TAAAAATTTTTATCTTTTCTAGGACTTGAACCTTAGAACGCTCGACTTCGAAATCAGCTGATTTGCGATGCCGTGTTAACCACTAGACCAACCCGGTGGGTTTTTAAGTCGATAACTGGATTAATCTCCCGATTTTTTTTTGGTATCATTTTCTTGTAGAATCAAGACAAAAAATAAGATTCACTACAATATACATTGTATGTCTTTTATCATGTAGGATGTGCTAAGAAGATTATTACGTTGCTTAGCAGGAAAAGGAATCAGCATTCCGGAGATAAATGTATAGATGCGACAAAGAGGAGATAAAATATTACTTGATATATAAAGAGGAAAAAATGACTGTAAAGTAAAGAAGGATGCAATTTATAAACAAATATAATTTTAAAAAGATTGCGTTAAATCGTTTGTGCAGTAGAAAAAAATAGCAATATAATTTTTTTCTTGCAATTAGGATTATAGAAAGTTTAAAAGATTCTCATTGTAGGTATCATTTACAAAGGAAAAACTTTTCTAGAGTTAAATTTTTATAACATTAAAATTAAATTATAAAAGTTAAAAGTAGCATTTAGGATTAATACATCTTCTTTTTACTTTTTTTACGAGCATTCCTTTTTTTATATTAATTTGCCTAAAGCTAATGAAAGTAGACTGTACTTACATAAGCAAAGGCAATTGTTTGATACCAATCTTTCAAATTTCATCCACCTCTTTTCTTACGGTCAATTAGTTTTAACGAATTGACATTACAGCTCTTTTAATGGTCAAAACCAAGTTAACATTTCTGTTACTGGTTTCCGCATATGTATGTATGTCTGTGTATGTTTGCGCGTGTGCGTACAGCAGACGCGTTCATTGCGGCTGACCCTGAAAATACACACATATACATATCCGGACGAGCGCACACATCGGTTGTACAATTACCTGTGGAACTTTAAATTGCTTCACATCCGGGTAGTTAACCACGTAAATTTTTTTTCTGAAAAAAATTTGCATTTACGACTAAGCCTACATTTAATTTAATGAAATAGATTTTGTATTTATATTATTAATTTAACTTTCATGTTTATATATGAAAATGAATCGTAAAATAAATCACTTTCGACAATCTATTTAATATTTAACACCAAAATTAATTATATAATAATTGTATATTAATTTTTTCTTTTCCTCTTTAATTTATATTTCATGCTACTATTTTATTAATGGATTGTAAATCCATTAACAATGGATCCAATTATTAACGGTTGTAGAGCAGCTAAGGAATAAAACTCATCATTCACAATCGCTTTCACCGAAATCTTTGATTTTCATAATACAGTCTGATAAACATAATGAAGATTCACTTTTGTCAACTGCATTTCAGTGGACTTGACATGCTGACATACAAAAGTTTATTCGGTTTAATGGAGAAAGGAACGGAAAACCAACTCGCTTTTGATTTTTTTTATAATAGTCATGGCATGAGATGTTTTAATTCTTGAGCATGGTTACACCATTTTCAGGTTTTAATAATGTCGCGTATCAAATCACTTACAACCGTTATAGTTTTACCATCAACGGCATAGATAATATATATATATATATATATATCGCCAACAGTGACTGTAACTCTCTCTTAATAACTGGAGTAAGAACTTTTAACCGAAATGGAAATAAAACAAAAATCTAAGAATGATACATTATTAAGCCACAGGGTAATTAAATAAACTATTAACAACCACGGCTGGCAACATTCTAAATACGTGCCTTCCTAATCTAAAAAGAATAGCAAATAACATCAGTTGATGTCAAGGTGAAAATTGTTATCAAGAATGAAGACCTTTCGAAGTAATTTATTGAAGAGTTGTACTTAAGGAATAAGTTCGGTTTGTCATTTCAAAAGTTCATAGTTTTTAATAATCACGATACATGTGTCTTCTTTCTTCGGTTTCCTTTTTTAAATTTTTTTGTCATTAGTTTCTTCTGCAGAACCTAACCCAGTTGCGGAGGTTCATGTTCAGGTATTATTCTTCAGTCTTACAGTTCCTATCCTTTCTTCTTTACTTTTTCACATCTTCACTTGAGCAAAATTTTTATCCTTCTGTCTTTTCTTTACCCTTCCTCAATTTCTTCTCTTCAATAAATCTTTCTTTCATAAAACTCGCCTTCTCTAGAATCTCTTCTACTCGTTATGTTTTAAAAAAAAATAATGTCTTTAATTTTCTTTTAAGCATATTCTTATTCGTTATTCTATTTTTCTTTATAGACTTCTTCTAATCTCATATACTGAATGTCTTCTACTCTTCTTCAACTCACTCTCTCCCTCCCCCACCACTTTCTCTCTCACTCTCTCTCTCTCTCTTTCTATCTCTCTCACTCTCTCTCTCTCTCTCTTTCTATCTCTCTATCTCTCTCTCTCTCACACACACACACACACACTCACCCCACACACACTCACCACTTATCCATATCTCTTACACGTAGATATCAATATTTACTACAAATCGAAATTTATTTGGCTGTTATACGAATTCCCTTCCTTCTCCCACTCTTATTAAGTCTTGCTTCTTTTTATATCTGTAGTATAAACAAAAAATGATAATTTTTTTTTTTTTTTATTATTATTATTATGTCTCGTTTTACGATATTTAATGTAACTAACAGTAATTATTTTTACTAAATGTTAATAAAGAGTGTTCAAAAACTGACTCAATCTTTTGGGAAAACGAATAAGTTACAACAGTTGTTGAAGGTGGCCTCCATTATGCGCTTCATATAATTGAATTCGACATTGCATGTTCTTAAACACATGTTTTAACGTTTTTTAATGAATTGCAGTGATACATCGTTCAATTTCGCTCTACGATTCGGGAACGGTATGAGGATGTGTTTTGTAAGCAGCATCCTTAAGATATTCCCACAAGAAAAAATCAGGAGGGGATAAATCAGGAAAGCGAGGGGGTCACAACCCTTTTCGAAATCACTTTTCCATGAAAACGCTGAACAAAAATTATCATAGTGTTTTTGGTTGTATCTGTCGTAGCATTGACCCGTGTACTCTAGCCTGTCTGCAGGTATAGTGTTTACAAATTGTTTCACCATCTGTATGTTGCGCTCACTGTTCACTGTGCCATGAAAGAATGTCAAAAAGATTCGCCTACGTTACATTACATACCAAAACCTACTTTTTTGTCCATGGAACTGATGTGGATTTTCCGTGCACAAAATGTGTGAATTCTATGCATTCACATATCCGTCAAGGTATTACCATGCCTCATCAGACCAAAGTCAGTCATCGAGTCCTTCCCTCTCTGGCGTTATTTCCCGCTGACAGAAAGCTACACGTTTTCCAGTATCTGCAAGTTACAACTAGTGAATAGCATGAATTCTGTACGGATGAATCTTCAAACATTACCGCGATGCCGTTTAGGCACTACCAACGGGCAGACCGGACTGGTTAGATAGGCGTCACACAGACTACTTGGGACTAACAGAATATGCAGCATGCAAGTAGATCAGCTTTTCTGGTGTTAGCACTTTCGGTTGACGTTTCTGGCTACATCTGCCACATTCCCTGTTTCTTGAAACTTGTCGTACAGCCGCTTGATGGAGAACTTGTTTGGTGCATCCACAGAATACTTTTCTGTGAAGGTATTCTGGGTCTGGACATAACTGGCATATCTAATGTATTGGGAGACAATGATTATTCTCTGTTGCATTGTGTAACCCATTTTCCTCAATTTTTCTTAATTAAACCTGCAGTAAAAGGAGTTGATTGATTATAAATTTCTGTTTTCGTAATGTAATATAAAATGTTTTTCAGATAATTAAAGATGATTTTAATCATTATAAATTTCTTTTTTCTTTTATTTCTATTAAAAAAAAAATCATTGTATATAGTTAATATTATTATTTTTTTAATTATTATATTTTTATTATTATTATTATTGTATGAGATTATACAAATTAGTAAGTACAGTAAAATTATTTAACCAGGTTTTAAAACTTTGAGAACCCATTCCTAACGAAGGATCTAGAAATCACAAAGGTATCGTCGTATTATGCGAGTAATTCCGAGAACTGCTGCTCTTTGCAATTATGATGTTACACTTTGCAGGCAAATTAATTATAAGTTCTTTTGGAGGCTTATTAGTGTAGGTTCTATTTCTATTGGTATTTCTATGGAAAAAGAAGACCTTCTTTTTCAATAGTCATTGGATTTCAATTTGTAAATCCTTCTGTCGTGTTATTTTTTTTAAACTCTTTTTCTTGGAGTCGATGATCCTCGGAAATAGCGATAACTATTATCAAACGGTTTTTTTCCCACTACAGTGATGTTTGGTGATTTGTTCTCCAAGTAGGTATCAGTTTGAATTTTGATGTCCCAGAGGATCTTCGCCTGGTCATTCTTAATTATTTTGCCTGACGATGATATTCCTACCACTTTTCGCTTGATCCTACTCCATACTTCCTGCATATTGTCAATGAATTATGGGTTGCTAATTTGTTATGTCTCTCTAAATAATCCGTTTTTGCGATCATCTTGCAACTAAAAATTATATGTTCAATTGTCTCTTCAGTATCTTTGCACAGTCGATATTTTCTTTCAGTCGAGGTCTTATCAAGTTTGACTTTAATGGTATTGGTTCGTAATGCTTAATCTTGTTCTGTTAGTTTAAGATCCTCCATTTCTTTCTTCAATATCCCTTGCTTTAGCCACTACCACGCTTCGCTGTCGTTGCAACTTATTTGGATGTTGTTGATGTTCTGGTCGTGCAACGGTTTACTCTGCCATCTTTCTCTTCTGCTGCTGAGCATTTGACTCTCATACTCTTTCTTACTCTGTTCACCTTTTAGAAGCCCTTCTTTGCAGGCTTCCTTCAAACATTGTTCATAACTTCCTTCAATATATTCCACCAGTGCTCGCTTTTTTCCTCTACTGATTGCCGGACTTGAATTATCCTCTTCTTCTTTCATCCCTAGGCAAGTACAGCCTGTCAGTACCACATTTTGAGTGCAAGGCACATTTAATTGTCTCTATCTTTTAATTGTCTATGTTTTGGGGTTTTGTGGTCTAGATTCTCTAATTCAGCTTGTGTCCAATCGACTATTCCAGAAGTATACCTAACAAGAGGTACAGCCCGGGTGTTCATGGTTTTGACGGTATTGTCAGCATTGAATTTTGTTATTTAATACTTTCCTAATCCTCCTGATGTACTCCTTGCTTATTCTGGCTATTACTTCTTTGAGCTTGATGTCGGCCTGAAGATTTTCGAGGTATCTGTAACTTGCTTCAGGAGCCAGGCTCTTCATTTCATTGTTATTTGGCATTAATATGTCATCGATTGAAATAATAATAATTATTATTATTAATACTTTTTTTATTAAAAGAATAAAAAATTGTGATATATTTCTTTAATTACCTGATTATTTTTCTTGTTGAAATTAAGGCCACAACCAAGCTGCCTGATTTAAATTTATAGCTCCAAAAGAAATATTAAGTAAGTTTTAAAGTACAGTATCGATCGAGTTTTGTGCCACAGGCTTGATCCAAGCGAACAAAATTTTATTGTTTTCGTACCCAACGCTTGCAGTTTATTTTGGAACTTCGTAAGAAAACTACGTATTTACTTGTGCTTTTACAATAATAACGGTGATTACAGAATATTTAGATTATCAGAGAGTCAATAGAAAACGCATCTAAACTGAAATCGGATTTTTAAAATCGGTCAATTTGTCCTTGAAATTAATTTTTATGACGTTGGCTAGGTATAAAATGCCTTATGCGCAGAATTTCTAGGTATATGGTCTTCTTTTGAATTTTTTAAACGAGTAAAATAACCCCTAAAATATTCTCTGTAATTATATTTTATGAGAAGAATCCCTATTCTATAAAAAAAAAAGTACTCTAATACTCTCGAACGGGTTACAAAAATCTTATGATTAAAATTGGTCATTCACGTACGTCCGACCCGAACTTTAAAAATACAATGATTAACCTTAACGTTCATTGAACTATAATGTAAGTAACTCAGGTTAATAATTAAAAAATCTAAGAAACGTAGTTAAAATTAAAAATTTTAACAGAGAGAACTATTTGGCTAACAAAGTGTAACATCTATAAAGTTACAGCTTTTGTAATCATTAAACACTTTAAGGAAATGGACATGGAAAGGATAGCAGTAATATAAAAAGAAAAAAAAAAGAAATTAATTGAAGACTAAAACTACGAAACTTGTAGAACAGCAGCCAATAAATTTGAAATAACTTTTTGAATTACCAAAACCTGATTACGAATTGATAGTAGAAGAAAATATATAAAGAATACATTGAGAGAAAGATTGGAATTACATCTTCCAAGTTGAAGCATTGTAGAGGCAAAAACCATTATAGGAAACCATACACAAGTACGTACACACACACACACAGGCGCGCACGTATATATATATACATACATACATATACTATCTATATATATTTAAGCCTGCATGTAATCAATTTGCATCAGAAACCTGAATTTATTTTATTTTTTTTTATAAGTTGAATCTATGAAACTTGATTTTTTTTCTTCCAGAAGAACTTTACAAAACTATATTTCTTTTCACATTGATGATACTCCATTGGTAGCGGTATTTATCTTATAGTGGTTATGGAACCCACTAAACACGATATTTGATCTGTGTTTTGTCTGATCTATTAATGTTTTTTTTTTAAGTGTGTTATTTTGTTTATGGTTCAAGTGCGCGTTGAGTTCATGATCTTAGGTTCTGCATTTATAATTTTTATGTTAATTATCACTATGAGATAATTTACACTGCTGACTGTTTAATTGTACTTTTTTCATAATTTTTTTTTTAGATGTGTGGGTGAATCTGCATTCTTAAACGATATAATATTTACAAATACACTCTATTTGATAAAAAACAGCTTACTAAACATAACAGATCAAGTATACTAATTGACCGTGTACTAAACGGGTTTTCTAACTGCTTTAGGACGAGTGTCATTAACGACACTACTAACTGTAACCCACGATTTCTAGTGTTTCTTTTTTTTTAATTACTGTGGTTTAAGCAAAAATATGTAGAATTCGTTTATGTTTCAGCGTTTATATTTCATCTAGAAATATCATTAGTAAATTTGTATTTTGTATTTCTTTTATGTGTCGGCTCGTCTAAAAGAATTTTCATACTTCTGATTAGTAATTTTTCATCACTTTTTCTCACTTTATCATTTCTTATTAATATCTTTAGTTAAATCTGTATTTTATTGAAAGGTAATGAGAATTTTATTTAAATTCAAATTAGGGATCGCAAACATGCTTATAATATGAGTACTAAAATTAGTTTTGAAAATATAGGTATTCCAAAATGCCTCAACTACGAATGTTACAGTGACAGTGCTAGGAAGGGGAGAAAATAACATTCAAATCAATTATGGTAATTGTAGCGGAAATATGAAATACTGTGAAAAAACACTTATAGTAGATTGACCAAATTGAAAATATGAATCCGTTTGACAATCAACGGATATAATTTTTATCTTCGAACTCCGAAAAATTGATTTTACTGGTATGTTTATTGCTGGCTTGTGTTTTCATTTTAAGCTTCAATTTAAAATTATTACTGATTACTAATAAAAAAAAAAAAAAAAAAAAATGACTGCTTTGTCAATTCTTTTTTGTAAAAAAAATGTTTACAATAAATAATAAATCAATTATATCAATAAAAAAATGACAAAAAAATCACAAGTTATTAGTGAAATAAAGTTTATGAACTTTTAAAAATGTTAATTAAATGTAATTTAATACACATTTTTAAAATGTTAATTAAATGTAATTTAATACACATTTTTAAAATGTTAATTAAATGTAATTTAATAGGCATTGTTACATATGTGTATATTTAATAGATTTGGTGAAACATTTAATTATTTAAAATTAATGGCAATTCTGTTGCCATTCCGTTTTTTCCTTTCTTTCTTCTAGAATAGAATCTCCACTCTGTATTTCTTAGTCTTAATATTATACCGTTTTATTCATTTTCATTTCGTTCTTAAAATTCTCTAACATTCCACTCTATAACAAAGTCTTTAAATTCCAAGTTCCTATATACAATCGATCCTTTAACTTCTTTTGTTATTTCTCCCGGAGATCCGAATGAGAAGCTGTTTTACCTTCCAACAGTTTCTGTCAAAGTTTCCCATACCAGGGCAATAGAAAACCCTGTACCACCACGCTCATCGAACATCTGAGGAGGCCGTTGGCACGTGTAATAAGGGAACTTAACATACTCGGAGTGACTTGGTCCCTTCATTCGTTAGCCGCTTGTATAGAGTGGTCAACTTAAAACAAGCCCTTTCACTTGTTTAATCTATAAATAATAGTTTATTGGCAAACACTTATAATAATTTACAGAAGGTGTTGAAAATGATGTCTATACACTTCTTTGCACTTATCAGCACGTTTGACCATGTTCCTAGCTACGTTTGTTAGGTGTACCCTGTCTATATCCTGGATGACATCTGTAATGTTAGTCTTCAATTCCTGCAAGATGTGTGAATTGCTCCTATAAACACTTTCTTTTAAGTAAGTTAATAGAAAGAACTCCAGACTAGTCAGATGAGAAGATCTTGATGGCCATATCCTTTAGATATGATTTTTCCTGCGAAATATCCTGTGACATCGCATAGTAGAGCGAGATTATGAATAGTTGGATATTTCTTGGTAGACAGCATCCACAGTTTTTTTCAAAATCAAGAGTCTTATTAGTCGCTTAGTCGCCGCCTTGGTACCACACACCATACGCCTGTTTTCCGTGGGTGTAGGAGAGAATCAAAGAAAATGTGCGGGTACCACAGGTCCTATATTCTGACTATTAATATACCCTTTTTTTTTTATATATTTTATTTTTTTGTTTAACCTCCGGAACCACAATTTAGTATATCTTCAGAGGGATGAGATGAATGAATTGTAGCGTGTGTGAAAAATGCCATGCCTCACCGGGATTTGAATCCGGGTCCTCCGGATGAAAAGCTGAGACGCTACCACTCGCGCCACGGAGGCCGGCGACTATTAATATACCCACCAAGGTGAAATCACACTTTATCTGTGAAAAACACTTAATGTAAAATGCCAATGTTGGCTCTAATGAAGTTCATAAACCGTTGACAGTAGTGATCAGCATTAGTTAGCTCATGGAAAACCTGCATTCGAAACGCATAACATTTCATCATTCTCCTCATTGCAGTGTGGGCTGAACCTTGTGGATTGTTCTTTTCCCGGCTTCTCCACAAAAATTTATAAGGATCTTTTATCTGTCGGTTTACTGTCCTGTACGACTTGCATCACTATAACTGACTTGTGTCGGGCATACTTCTGGTCTAACACCGAATCTGCTTCACGAAATTTTTTGACTAACTTCTGAATAGAACTTTTCAGTCGTGCTTCTTTTCAAATATCTCCCTGAACTTTTGCCGACACACGACACGAGATTTAGTCTGTAAATTAATTTCCGTTACGAATACATGTTCTTCAACAGTTAACAGCATTTTCAAGAATAACTACTCACGATTACGCAACCTTTTTCAAAAGCCAATGTTCGACACAGACTGGCAGTACACAAATGTTTAGGAAATAAACAGTTCTTCCCATTCCAGCTTCAGTCAAACAACATCTTCCACGTTATTTTACCCATCTCACACCATTATATGCATTTAATTTTTTTTTTTTTTTTTTTTTTTTATTACTAACTACTGAATGATGGGGACTCTTTTAAGTTGAATGCTCTGTATAACTAACAATCGTGAATATATACAACCATTCCCCCCTCTCTACTCAGAGAAGGTGAATAACAGGATGTTCCCTTCACCGAATCTCAGACCTTTCCTAGATTCTATAAAGATATTTCCTAGATTCTGTAGTACTTTAATAGAGGTGACTTCATCCATCGGAAATGTAATCCTGATTGAGTAAATTCATTGCGGTGTCTCAAATTAACGCTGAACAGTATATTTTACCATAGAACTATTTTTATTTGATGAAGCTTTTCTTTTGTTGCTCAACGTCAGGATATTAATCCTAAAATCAGGTCCTGCATTTCCTAGATTTAAAACTATCTACATTAATATTAGCTTTTCTTTTATCGATTTGATAAAATTTAAGGCATTAGTTTGTTTAAGAAGGGATGATACAAACTTATTTCTTATTAAGTAAATGCATTAATTTTAAAGTTAAAAAATAAAGTCTGAAGTTAAGTTGGATTTAAATCAAAATTAGTTATAAAAAAATAGTAAAGTTAAAACTAAAATATTGTAAAACAATTTGGACTAATTACTGCAGTTTCATCAGTTTATCCCATTATTTAAAAAAATATATAATTATATAAACTATTCAAAAAAAAAATACTAATCTCTCAGATCAAAGTTAAAAGCTTCTGATAAAAGTAAAATATATTTATAATATCAAAGTTGCTCATTTATCCGACAGAACATTCAATTGTGTCATTAAAAATTGTTTAATTTCATTATAAAAATTTTTTGTATGTTAGAGAATAAAATGAGCTGTTGGTATAAAAGAAACAGTGATGTAAATAATTAGTCTATAAATGTTGTTTATTATAATTACTGGTATAAAGTTTAAGTTGCATTAAGCTACAACAGTTATAATTAATTTATATATATATATATATATATATATATATATGTAAATTACAATAAGAATAATTATCAGAATAACTTTATTATTATAATATTATTATTAAAATAACATTATTTTGAAATCGAGTGAAAATTAACAGATTCCTTTTTATATTGATTATAGGAGAATGCAGATTGCAGCAGGGAAGACGCCGCCGAGATGGCCATCCTAAATTCGGTACTTCCTCTTATTCACCCTTACACGAGAGAGGTAAATTTTGAATTTATATTTTGATATTTTCCTCTGAATACGTGCATATCTTTTATTATTAACCACTGTATAAATAAATGAATTAATTTTTTACAAGCTGTTATGTATTTTTTATCCATCTAATGGAATCTTTTACTCTCCAGTATCGTATTACCGGAAAGAGATGGATCTAAAAAAGGATAAGAAACCTGGTGGTTATTTGTAAAACCCAAAAGTTTGGTAATTATACACAGCTACAGATTAAATTTAATTAAATTTAAATTACCTCAAATTTAAAAATATACCTTATTTTAGGACCTACATTATTTGTTGCAACTGAAATTATTCGTCGCAAACACCTTTCACCAGAGTTATGTCCCTTGTAAATTACATATTACCTGCACCAAAAATTCGTTATTTTGCCGTATACAAGTGTAATATACATTATTTTCTGACTAAATAATTTGGTGTTGGTTAATTTTAGTTAAGAATAAGACTAGATTTGCTTAAATTAGATTTAAGTCGAACAGAAATCTGGAATTGTGACTTCATCAAATAAATGACGATAAGTTTCTGTCAAATTTATAAATTATTTATAGATCAACCAAACCTAAGCTAACCTTAACTTTGACCTAAACCTAACTAAATTCAATTAAATTTCACTTAAACCAAGTTAGTTACTCAGTAAATAATACACATTTACTAAAACCTACATCTTTTGCTTAACTTAACTTACTTTAAGTGAATTCAATCTCATTCTTAATTTAATTTCACTAAAACAAAATTATTTAGTTCGAAAATAATTTATATTATATTTTTACAGTACTGATTTATGAAATTTTGAGTGAGGGAACTGTGTAACTTACGTAGGACGTAACTCAAGTGAAAGGAGTTTCCGACGAATAATTTCAATTATAAAGAATAATTTATGTACTAAATAAAGTATATTCCAAATTTCATCAAAATCAGAGGTGAGTCCGTAACTGCATATAATTATTAAAATGTTTGGTCTAGAGTATCCTCTTTATTACCAGTAGTCCCTAGAATTTATATAACTGTTAATAATGATACAGGTGAAAGCTAAACGCATCTTTGGGCTGATATCTGAATGTTTGCAGATAATAATTAGTTTTAAATTTTTATTTAAAGCTTAAATTTCATTTAGTTTTAAAATGTTATTATTTTAAATTACTTTTTTATTATTTTAGCTTTAAAAATTTTGCTTTAAATTTTATTTCCGTCCATCTACTGCTTAGTTGTTTTAAAATTTTTGTGCTCGAATTCTAATTCTCCTTTCTGGAAAAGTGCTATTCTTCATCTGGTGAAATTTCTTGCAAAATGTAACGGTGATTGAACTGAGTGTGATTTTCTAAAGCCTTAAAGTGCCATTCTGTTGTTGGGTTCTAATTAATAGCACACCCTGACTTGATTATTTATGGATATAACTAAACTACAAGCATGCTCATTACACAAACAGTAAGCAGAATCTCCGTAGACAGCAGCTTACAGACTCCAAAATAAGAAAGTTTCACTAGAAATCTGAAGATATCCAAAACGCCATACCAATAAATAATGAGTTATTCAAAAGATATTTAAAAGTCAGTTTTTCTATAAAAAATAATAATAATAAATAAACTGACTGATTAATTTAAAAATCGTACGTTTCTCGCTACAAGATTTCCTGGTAATGAACATTTCAGAGGAATCGTCGCATATTCTTGGAATAAACGTAGTTTATAAAATTATTATAAAAAACAATAAATTATATTAGCTAAATTTACTGCCTGTGAACATATACATTGAGGTTTGATTAAAAACAACGTTCATGTAACAAAAACCACAAGGAGAAAGGATTGATTATAAAAATGATAAGGGTTGCAACTCAACCGGTGGTGATAGTAAGTCGAATTTACATGATGCAAACTATTTATATTATTTTTATTTTTTTTTAATTAATCGGCTCGAAATCGAATTTTGAATGATATATTCAATCGGAAAACAGTATAATGTTATCGGAATTTTTATTTTTCTCTTCTGATTCTTATAATAATTATTTCTCTTATCAGTAATACAGTTACTAACCCATATTTTTTATTATTTTTTTCTACTCTTTAACCGCTATCTTCATTGATATTCTGAGAGGGATTTCTACATCTATATGCACGTTGTGCATTTACTACGTACGTGCGTATATGTTGATATTACAATACGGAAATTATATAGATATGTTTAACCGGTAACAGAAGGTTTTCGTTAAACACACTCGTATATATTCCTACCTCTCACATCAGAAATTATTTTCTCTTTTAATCCCGTATTCGGTTACGAGATGTACGTGCGGGCATTAACCTATGTAAACATATGCTTACTTTTCCTTTAGGAATGAGAATCTTCGGAAGCTTTATCATTGTTCTTTTTTTCGGAAAGAAAAAATAAAAACAAATGTTAAATAATTTTCTTAAAATAGAGGTTAAAGAAATAAACATTGTGTTATATGTCCTTTTAACAATAATTTTGGAATTAGGATAAAAATAAATTTATAAATAATCTATAAGTATGATCATGATAAATTGTTTGTAATCTCATGAATACAAAAACATGTCAATTTCTCGAAAAAAGATGATTTAAATATTTTTACATGATTTATATATACACATCATGTATTATTTGTATATATAAATGAATAATTCACTTCCCCCTTGCCTACGCTGAATCTCTAAATGTACCCGTAAGTGTGAGCTTGCACCTACGATTATAGCAAGAATTTTAGATTGAATTTTTCAATCTTATTTTAAAATTTTTATTGTAATAACTCGACATTACGTCCAAATATGAAATCCCTTTGAACCAATATTAAAATATATTATTACAGTAACTGATGTTACTGTTTTGTGAACTGAAAATTCCATTGAAATGGAATTTTGTGTACTCTATTTTTTTCCAATAAATTTTTCCTAAATCGGACAAACTGGTTGAATCTTTTCCCTTATTCACAAAGAACAGATATATATATATATATATATATATATATATATATATATATATATATACTCTACAGGCAAAAACAGTATCAATCTATCCAAATCGTTTAAAAAATATGTGGCTAAACTTACACATGAATTTATCACAATATGAAAATTTTCATAAAATAAAAAAAATAGAGATATCAACGTCCGTTTCCCAACATAAACACACTTTTCCCCTACTGACTAGAGACAGTATTTTAATATATTATGTTATAGAATAACATAATAAATTCAAATCCTTAGAAGTAAAGAAAGTAAGTTCCTTAGAAATAAAGTATGCATTAAATTGAAGCGTACATTATCTGTCATTTTTCAGATTTATGTAAATTATCTGAGATACAAGTTTCACTAGTCAGAGTTGCTTCTTCTATGTAGTTCATTATGCAGCCAGTTCCTGTGGTGAATTAAATGCAGTTTTCACTTTTACAGTTAAATATCACATACGTTTCAACGGGCATGGCATTCTGTTACGTAATATTGTAATAATTTGACTCGTTGAAGAAAGCGACGAGAAACCACTTCATTCCTCGCTATATTTATTAAGCGTGACATGGTATACTTATGTATTCTCGTATATTCATTATGTTTTACCATTATGAATATCTTGCATCAATAACATTTAAATACATAAAACACATTGATTTATTTAAATATGAAATTTAAGTTAAATTTGGAAAAATAAATACATTAAAGGAATATATTATTTAAGTACATACAAATTGAGTTCCTTATTATTTTTTTTTAAGAACCCATGCTTTAATTCTTTAAAAACTTAAATTCTTTTTTTTTTAAACTGATCTCTGTTTCGAAGTGATAGCGTTTCGGCCTTTTATGTGGAAATTCCGGGTTCTAATCGCGGTCAGGCATAGAATTTTTTTATACGCTAACAAAATTTCCATTTTATATTCCATTTTATACGGCACAGGTTTCGAGCTTATGTGTTTTCACAGAAAAGAAACCATCTAATTACTTCCAAAAAGATCTTCTACTATTTTAACGTATTTATAAAATTGAGTCCTTAAAATAACTTTTAAAACGTTATTCTAATTGTTATTAATTGTTCTGTTCATTTCATACTAAAGCAGTTCATGTGAAAACGAAGGACAATTATGTTTCCTAAAAACATAATTAAATCAGTTTCTCTTTGTAATGAGCAAATTATAAAATAAGTAGTTGAAATTTCATT
This sequence comes from Zanna intricata, assembly GCA_010016005.3. Lineage (NCBI taxonomy): Eukaryota > Metazoa > Arthropoda > Insecta > Hemiptera > Fulgoridae > Zanna > Zanna intricata. Next base: position 15,077 of record JAAAKQ030046873.1, read on the forward strand.
AGAATTTGTTCATATTTTGTAAGCAGATCGAATTTATTATTGTATTATTTTTCACTCCAAGAAAAGTTTTTATTTTCAAATATATGTTCGAAAATGGATTCTAATCAATCTTTATTACTTTTAGCAGTTTTTAAATTGATTCTACCTATCCGAAAAATACTCGGACTTCTTCTGTTACTACAAATTTATTGTTTGACGCCGTTGAACGATAACGTTACACTTCATTCTCGTTTCGACGACAACATCGGAAATTGTTAATAGTATTCAAATAGAGGAAAGCGGATAGAGACAGTAGAGATTAGGTAGGCTATGTGTGCAAACATATAATAAGTATCATTATCATCATCATAACCGTCAATATCATTGCCGATCTCCATCTAGAGTATGCAAGTAAAGTGTGAGGCTACGATAAGGTATGGCGGGGCGCGATGGTGAAGTTATTATGAAGCTCTGAGGTGTGTCTATGTAGTTTTAACAGTAGTAGTACGGTGCTAGAGGTGGGGTGGTACACTACACGTAGTGAAGACGAAGAGAATCATCTTCATTTAACAGCGAGTGACCTTGCTACACACATACATACACACACAGAGACCGGTTTCCCTTTCTCTACCTTCGCTTGACACTTGTTGCCATCTTCCTATCCCATCCGCCTACCAATACTGATCGCACATCAGCCCGGATTAGTTTCATAGAGTCGTTGAATAAAAACATTAATTTAAGTACAATCAAAAACGATGCTAAAAAGAACCTTTTATAAAATTGTGTAAACGTCTAGCGTTTCAATTTGTTAATTTAATAAAAGAAAAGGCTTTTATACAAAAACTGAAATACTGTACTTCATATATACAATGTAAAAATTTTTAGATAAATCTAAACATTATAAAATGATAAAGAACTTATTACATTTTACCACAACCGTACGTAATGGAAGTAAATAATCTGCAATTCACGATGTAAAAAAATTTAACGCGTGACCTTACTTTATCGTATACTGAACTGAATTGAATTAAATTAAAAACAACTACTTTATGAATGAATCGCTTACAACTGCTAATACCGCTCCGGAATTCCTGATTTTTATTTTCGATGAGAGAAAAAACTCCTCTCAGAATCAACAGTTTCTAAATAAAGAGGGTTATCTTTCCCATATTTTTTTTTTTGAAGATCTGTTTCTCTGTATTCTCCATCAGGCACCTCTCATGTATTCCACACATTTTTTTTTCATATTTAAGACGCATTCAGATTTTAAAAGGAATACTTAGAAAATTTTCCCAATAATTAATATATATATATATGCCGAATAGCACAGGCGAAACGAGCTTTCAGTCAGAAATATAATTTGCTTACATCAAAAATTAATTTAAACATCA
>JAAAKQ030046884.1:0-16444 GCA_010016005.3 Zanna intricata
ACACACACACACACACACACACACACACACACACACACACACACACACACACACACACACACACACACACACATTAAGTGGAGTTATTATATTTCATATTATATATATATTAAGAAATTTTTAAATAATATTACGCATTTATTTAATATTAAATGCCTATCATTTTTTAAAAATGTTTTTAAATTTAAAATATTTGGTGTTAAATGTTGGTTTAACATTTTTTAATAAGTTTTTTCGGTAGCCAACTTAGTGTTCCAAAACTTCAGAGGCTAGGTGGAACCCGTGGCCTATTGTAAGATAAAAAAGAACGCCCTGCTTGATCACGAAGTCTGTTGATAACCGAACGGAATGTTGTTTAAAACTTTATAGTACTGAGTTTTTTGCAACACAATTATGAACTGAACAAAAGTTAATTTAATTTAACGATAGAAATTATCATAAATATTAATAATAAAATTTGACAGGATGATATACTTATTATCATAAAATTTTAAAACAAAATAAACATACTAGAAAACAAGCTAGATTAAAATAAATTTAACACAGAAATTTCCCTAATGGTAAACTAATATTAAATCAGCTGATTTCGAAGTAGATTTCTCAGGTTCAAATCCTATTAAAGGCAGTAGCTTTTATTCGTGTTTGAATACTAGATCATGGATACCGGTTTTCTTTGGTGGCAGGGTATCGATTAACCGCACATCACATCTCAGGAATGGGTAGCCTGAATTCATTCAAGACTACACATTACCAGTACCGGTACAATTTCGTTATACTGATAAGTCACTAATGACTTTGAATTGTTGATTGCGACCACAAATAAAATTCTTTTTTTTTTAATTAATTTTATGATTTTTTATTTGTTTATTAAATTTCTTGATTGTTTTAAGAGAATGGGCAAATACAGAAAGAGAATTACATACATACAATTTTTAAATACAACTGCAAATAACTTTTATTAATTTTTTAGAATTGAGAATTAGTACTTTTTATTTATTCAGTATATGATAATTGAAAGCTCAACCCTATAATGCTGACAAATTAAGTCTACTACATTACTACAGAAATATAAAAATAAAGTAACTCAATAAATAAATAAATAACTCAATAAAGTAACTCAAAAATAGTTGTAGAGGTAATAAATACTTCCATGACAATATTTAATAACATGCGAAAAATGTATTTTTCCCCGTCTAGAAAAAACTAGAATTTTGCTGTGCAGTTCCTTTAACAGCGCTTTACAATCTTTTATTCTATTTATTAAGAATATGTAATTAAAGACGCACATGATTTACAATCTAAAAAAGCAAGTTTTTCTTTTAATAACAAACAAAATTTTGTAATTAATAGAAATTGTTCCTGTAATCCTATACAATTGTCGTAAAAAGTCATAAAAAATTCTATTATTTTATTTCGTGGAAATAAACGGTAAAAAATCTTAAAATCTAATAGACAATGATGAATATTAACATTACAGCTCATTTTAGTTAATCTCTGTAGTAATACCTAATTTGTATTTCACCACTGCCATAGAACTAACGTTGTTTTTATCAGAAAGATTGAGTTCCAATCCCGAACGGCCCTGCCTTTTTGCCCGCGCTAAAAAATTCATAAGTATGTAGTAACTATAACTGATCGTTTGTGCGTAGTTGTTAAAGAAAATAAGTAAATATCTACAATCAAATATTCAAATTAACTGTTACATTCAAACTTTGCTACTTTTAAGAACTGTTAAGTAATGATTTTTAGATATTATATTATCAGACATTGAAGGTGTGAGAGAATAACTTGCCACTTGAAAAAAGTCTTTATAAAATTTCCTTTGTTTAATTATAATTATTTTTAATATTTGTAAGATTTGATGCGATAAGTTATTAAAAAAAACCCGGATTAATGGCAGTTTTATATCATTAATTATAAGTATAAATATATGCAGTACTTAATTTGAATGAATATAACTAGACAACCCCTGATGGAGGGATAACCCCGCCATGACGGGTACATTACTTTCTAAAGTTAAAGGAAAGTTTAAGGATAGGTCATTTCACTTAAAATGTTTTAAGAGTAAATAATAAATAAGTTAAGCAGCATAAAATTTAATTATTTGGCATAAGTTTTATGCCAAATTTTCTCAGACTGCTTGGCGTTTTGAAAGGTATACTATAAAAATCTAATCTGGAATCCTTCCACTCTAATATCATTCAGCAAACTGTAAAATATAAATAAAAATGCTAATATAATTAAATAAACAAAATAAGTTATAAACTAAATTAAAAAATTCATATTAAATCATCTTTATAACGGCAAATAATTTAAAGTATGAATTTCTTTTGCATAATACACAACATTCATTGACTTTGTAGTTCATATTTGATAATAAATATGAAATATCGATGAAACAGAAAAATAAAGATTTATAATAATGCATAACTGACAAATTTTATAGTAACATGCGATATGTAAATTTATTGTGCGTTATAAACGGTTATAAAAAACTTTATTTAATGTAATTCATTATAATATTGGTTATATATAATCACATCATGCGTTCCGTTCCATATAATCATATGAAAATGTTGTATTTATAATGATACAATTAAAATCAAGTCTGGACCACCAACGTTCTTTTTTTTCTTTATTACTTGTAGGTAGCTTGATAATAATATTACAATGATTTACAGATCTTCAGTAAATGTTTTGGAAATATCGGAAAGAACCAGTTTCCTGAGTTCTCAGTTTATATTCTCAATAAAAGTAATATTATTTATCATTTAGTAGAAGCTTACTTATTATTTTTATTGTAAAGTTATAAAGTACCGTTTTTCTAATGAGTAAAGTGATACTGCGTTATATTACACGATTTAACTATTATTTATCTGACATTTTGATTTTTGGTACAATATTGTTTTTAAAAATCATAATTTATTTTTTAACTCTCAGTTTACTTGAATACGTTTTTGATCTTGGTTTTAAAAGCAAAAGTTATTTGTGAACATAAAATAAGACAAAATAATGTTTTATTTTTAATATCTTTAAAGTGAATTGACTTGAAATTATTTTCATGAAGTGACCATCCACTTTTACTGAAAATTAACTTCTATTTCATTGATTCCTTTGTACATAAATACACTAACCTAAAAAAAGTTTACAATATAGTACAAACTAACGCAACCAACAAATTATGAATATATTATAATTTTAATTCATAAATTACATCTGATTTTATAATAAACAATATTGTCTGTTACAAAATTTCGCATATTTATAACAACATTACGCATACGCATCAACATTCCAAAAAATTTTGCAGATTTCCAAAAAACTTCTAATTCAGTCGATAGACATTATGCAATATCATGAAAGAATACAAAATAGACATGAAAACGCTAATTTTAATTACGTTAATGTTACATCTACAATTCTAAACGTAAAAATCTGGGGAGAAATCAGAAAATCAATCCAAATGAAAACAGCCCTAAGGCAACGAGTTGGATTCTCTTCAGTTCAATTTAACCTAGATTTAGACAAAATTATGTAAATTTTCCGGGAAAAAAATGACAAAACCGTTAAAATTGGAACCGAAAACCAAAACCTAAAAGTCAGCTACCTTTTGGAGATGATCTAGCACTTTTCGCAAAATTAGAAAACGACACAATTTTCAAATTAATGATTTCAAAACAAACAGCGGAAAAAGTAGAGATGATAATTTCTTTCTCCCACAAACAGAGATGACAAATTTAAACAAAAATATCCCAAAAATCAATACAGAAAAAGTATGGAGAAATAAATGTTGCAACCCCACCCTACGTAAATATTTATAAGAAATAATTATTCCTCATACTTATTTACTGATTATAATCAGTAAAAAAGGAGCGACAGAGCAGCTTTGAAAATCCGAAGTTATATTTTAGAAAAATTAAATTTCCCCACCAAATTTATAGTAAGAATTTTTTAGAACATAAAATTAAGGCGTTAAAAATATTGTAATTACTAGACTAGTGATTTTATTCAGAATTGAAACAATAAATATGACTAGTCTAGAAAATCTTCTCAAAGTTGAATGATAAATCCTAACGGGATTTATATTACCGAGAAATATAGAGGAAGGAAACAGTTTAAAATCAAATAAGGAAATTTATGGATCACATAAAGATTTGGAAACTGGAGTTAGAAAGAAAAGATTAAAATTTCTCAGAAAAAATCAGAATGTCTTCAGAAAGACTAAATAAACAATTTTTCGAAAACTTAGGAAATTAAAACATCAAACAGAAAAAATAAAGCAGAAAAAAGAGGAAGACTGTAAAATATTTTATAATGCTAATCTTCTTATGGATGAAAGAAGAAAGAGAGAAAGAAATTAACAGCATCAGAAAGAGACACTAGAAGAAAGCAGATAGAAGTAAAACTGGTACACTTCAAGGAAATTAAGGAAATACGGAAAACAAAAAAAAGGAAATAATATTTGTGTAGTCCCCAGTAAGCTACTTCGAAATAAAAAACAATCTGATATGGACAACACAACTTCCTTGCGCGTCCATTAAATTAGATAGACACATTTTTTAAAATTAAAAGCACAAAAAATGTTATTTCATTAATAACGTGTGATATTTTTTTATATATATTTTTTTAATTGTTATTATTAAATTACTGTTTATTGTAATTTATTTTAGAATCAATGGATAATTTATCGATGTCCTATCCTCTTGTAAAATCCAGATATTTCATTAATAAAAATTTCATATTGCTGTATCTCTGGAACCAATGAAAATAAGTAAAACTAATGATATATCGTTGAAAAGTTGTCAATGAGAGCTTATTACTGCAGTCAAGAAAAAGTTCAAAATCCAATCTTTTTTTGGATTTAGGGATTTTTTTTGGACACTTTTGGTTAAGTCCATTGCAATCAAAAGGGGTGCACAACTAGATGTTACAAAAATCCTAAATCAAAATTTCAACATTCTAAAGGCTAATCGTTTTTTAATTATGCAAGATTATTATGCAGAGAATTATGCAAGATTATTATGCAGAGAATTGTGCAAGTCACGCCGAAGCTGGTCAAAATGGATATTTCCTTTGTAATCTTAAAACCGAAATTTTTCACGATATAGTCTTTCCTTGTATTTCGTAAAACGAAGTAAAAAAAATGTTTCTTTAAACTAAATTTTTTTCGTGAACGAATTTTTATTATACTACGAGTATAATAAAAATTGATATATTTTTCTTTATATAACTTTAAACATCTCTTATGATATTTTATTAAAAAAAGAAATATTTTTCTTTTTCTGTTTCTTTTATACTGCAGGTTTTAAATACTCTAAACTAAAAATTCGTAGAACATTTTTACGAATTTTTTAAACAAATTTATGTAATTTTTTTTTATAATTTAAACTCTCAAAAGAGTCATTATTTCAATACTATAATACATACTGAGCAACATTACCCCTCTTATCGACATGATTTCCGTTTTAAAGATTTCCGGTGAGTGTATACCTAATGTTAAGACAGGTAAAACGGATGAAACAAGTGCTCCTAGATCGATCCACCCCGGGAGGTCTTCCTGTGTTTTGTTTGAAACCTGCTGATTTTATTCCTTTTATTCTCCAGTTTACAATGTTAATTAATTTCGTTTATTTTAAGAAGAAAATTAAAATATTTTTAACTATAAATTTACTTATTTTACTGATTTAAGTATAATTAAAAATTATTTGGTCTAAAATTTACCAGTAAAAGAAATGATCAAATTATATTTATTTAGTATCAGTATAATGAAATTTTACGTAAATTATTTGGACAATATTTCTGTTATAAAAATTTTACGTAATGAAAAATAAATAAAATTTTTTAATAAATAGATATCACAAGCAAGGAAGTATATATATTTTTCTTGTTTAATAGTATCTTGTTTCTCAAATATACGAAATTGAATACATATTACTAATCGAAACTATTTACTTATTCTTTGAAAAATTCTTTATTTTATAATTAAAAAATTATAAATAATATAAAATTGATGGTATAATAATAACAATACAAGTTTAAGATTAACCAAGAATTAAAAATAAATAGAACTAATAAATTTAAGGCCAATATACTATTTAATTTTCATATTTCTTAAAATGCAGAAGGAACATATTAAGCATAATAAAACTGAATGATTTTTCTATAGAACAAAATCAAAATCTCAGAAACGGAAAATTGAATAAAAAATAGTTTTGAAAAATCTAGAATTATAAAATCCCGGTTGCAAAACTTACTGATTAAAAAAAAATTATTTAAAATATCACTTATATATTATTGTAAGATTTTTAATTAGAAAAATAATTTTAAATCGTTTTCTTAATAATTAATTTCTTAATAAACTAAAAATTAAAATTTCTTAATAATTAACTACCCGTTTTCATTATTATTATTTTTTTGTTTTTAATACAACCAAACATTACAAAACAAACGATTGTATTACTGAACAGTTTGTCCTTTGACAGAATTATACAAATATTTTATACATCTCTTATTGTTCTGTTAACAATTTATCTCTTTATTGGCATATCATTAAAAAAAAAAAAAAAAAAAATAGCTGAACAAGAATGAAATATATTAAAAATGATAAAATATTATAATCTCTATTTACGTTAGTACTCATCACTTCTATTCCTTTATTACCCTTTATTTTTTTTTTTTTTAGAGGTGTAAAATATATTTTGATTACGCAGTTCTAATGATAAAAAATGATATTAAATCAGCAGTAGTTAATTTATTGTCTTATTTAATTACTTATTAATTTAAGCAACAACCACGTAAGATTAAGTGGATAATCGTTGCTTGATTATTATTTTGGTATTTTTTGAGTTTTAATTACAATGAACAATAATAAAAGTAGATCTTTTACTTTTACTTTCACAAACTCGTTTGTGACATTACAATTAAATAGTCAACAAACTTATGAAAAAAAAAAATCTAAAAAATTAAACTGTTTCGCCCAGGATGGCTTTAAATCACTAAATATCCTTTAATTATTCTAAAATTTTTAAAGATATTTTAACACATATAAATTAATTTCGGTAATAAGCGAGCGTCAATTTAACCTTGTTAACCGTTAGCTTCATTAAGGTAAACGGTTAACAAGTTTACAAAAAATTGGGGATTTTGGTTAAAATTTAATAAGAAGATGCAGTTTTGTGCCTACTACAGTTTTTTATCCCTTCTTGAAAAACATTATTCTTATTTGCATTTTAATAAATTTAGATTACAAACAGGGAAACAATAATTAAAAGGGAGCGAGAAATAATATAAATTTTATATTGAACTCTAATGTTTACACCTCTTAATACTAAAATGAAATTTATGTATTATAAAAATAATAATTAGTATGAAAATATTTTTAATACTAATTATTATTTTATGTTAAATTAAAAATTATATTGAATAACATTTCCAATGCAAACTCAAATGAACAAAAGTAATAAAATCTATCAACTGGGTATAAATTCCAATATTTACAATTTAATTCTTAATAAAATATTTTGGATTAAAAACCAAAAATATATTTAAAAATTATCACTGTTTAGATGTAAAATAGTGCATTGCTTCTGATACTTTTTAATTACACGTTTTGGTTTATAAACAAGAATTACTAGAAACAAAAATGTAAACATGATAAGCTTTGATTTTAAGTATTTTTTTTAATATTTTATTGTTTTCATTTTAAAAATTAATATGTAATAAATTACGGCAAAAAATTACTTCTAGATAACAAAGTACAGAGAAATAAACTTAATAACCGTTATATTTTTTAAAACTATGTAAATTTTACTTTTGTATTTTTGTATAGCGTTACAGATATTTTTATTTTTTAGGCGCATTATGAAAATATGATTGAAATTCTACCCGAGTATTTTTTTTTTAAACCATATTCGTTAGTCTCTTTAACATATAATAATTGATAAGTTATTATTATTATTTTGTTTTTTATCATGAATAAAATAAATATGTTAACATTTTACATTTATCAGATATCATCTATTTCCTACTACACATGAAAAACAAATACAGTCTTGAATATAAATCAAACACGACTTCCGCAAAAACTTTGCGGAAATTAATAAATAAAATTTTGAATCAGTCGAAAAGTGCATTAAAGTCTCTTACAATATAACTTATCTGGGCAGTTTTACTCAGAAGACACTAAGAACCGTACTTTGATGTCTATATAAATTCGTGTTATAACAGAGTACCAAATTTCCCTAGCTAGGAAAATAAAGCATGCGTTTATATAGTAAACTACTCACAACTGCGGAAAAGTTTACTTTATTAATAATTTAAATTTTTACTTACTTGATGTACCCTGAAGCTTTGGTTGTAGACTAACATCCATATTGCTCTGTATCTTTTCCCAGTCTATTAGACTACAAAACTGATCGATCTACTGTTCACTGAACATTGACTTACTGCTATGTGACTCAACAGTCATAAAAACAAACTTATTGCCTTTACTGTAGTTTGAAGATGATCCAAAAATGTTCTCTGATTGGTCAAAATTCACCCTCTGTGACCGCCCTGCACCCTCCCCACTACAGCACTCTACCCTCCATTCATACATAAATTCTATCTGCGGTCTATGGTTTAGTTTGAGGGAGGGGAAGGGAATGCGCTTCTATCGGCAAAAAATATAGGCTTCCAGTTATATTTTACTGGCCGACTCTAAAATGCTTCTTTCTTCTGTCCTAGGGTCGGTCCCTCGGTAATACCCTGCATAGCTTTTAGTGTTTTGGAAGGGAAACCGGGTTAATATTGACTTCATCGTGAGCGAATAATCAACAATAACCCTTAACTTAATCTTTTTAATAATGCGCATTTTCAATGATTTTATTCAAAATATGTTATCATAGTTATACGCAATTTATATTTATTCATAATACTTCAAAATCTTACTTTTTAAACAACTTTAAAAATATGTATTAATCCAGAATGCAACTTCTTATGTAAAAATTAATGATTTAAAATATTGCAATATATGTTGGTCTTTATGTAGGAAATTGATGAAAATATTTTGTAATTTAAACTTGAGAAAATAGTTTCTAAATTTCCTTATTCGATTAATGAATATGTGAATAATTTTCTTTAGTAAATAAAATCTTTACAACTACAATTCCTGACTTTCATCATTTCAGAATTGCTGATGCATGCAGTAAAGTTTAAAATCATTAACAAATATACTCAACATTCATAAATCGTAAATTCATTTCGGTCTGGAGCTTAAAAATATTTCTATTAAAACAAACAACAAATCTGATTTTTTTTTAAAACGTTAAATACAATACATTCTGCAGAATACTATATGTATATTTCCTATTGCTTTCTTTTAAAATTATATTGTTGCACTTATGAAAAGTACTATTGATTTTTAGTTTATTTGTAGAAACTATTTTATTTAAATTATTAAAATTGAATTTCCAATACAGAACTGATGTAAACATATTTTAATTAAGTCTGCTTAAAAAATATTGTAACCCTAATTATACACGTTTCTTTCCATTCACTACTTTAAACCAAATTGAACTTTTAATAAAAGGTTGTTTTAAGTTTTTTTCTGAAAATTAAGATACAGAAAAATTTGTCATAAATCAAATATAGTTATTAATTATTTTTTAGGTACTGGTTAAGTAACTTCGCATCTACATGTCAACTATAGTTACGACACTTCTATTTTTTAGCAGATATGAATTTTGTAGCGTGTAAATAAACTAAGTATGAACGTAAATTTAAGCCTAGAACCTTCTGAAGGATTATAGAGAAGCTACTGTTACGAAATCGGTAGAAGTTTGTATTATACATAGAAGCTGAAATACAAATGTGAAAAGGTTTTGCTCCATCTGCGCAGGCATTTTAAAAGACTAAATCAACAAGTTTCATAGGCATCGAAAGAAGTTTAATCTGACCTAAAAAATTAAGATCTAGATTTAGGTATCGAGCCTGAGACTAAGGATTATTTAGATTTTAGCATAAAGAATGCCCTACTTAGAGGAATGCGATCGAATAAGAAGTCTGAAATATTTTTTTGTGAAAAACTTAAGCTACTAAATTTGTGTTCATAAAAAAATCTACTTTTTTTATTTCAATTGTTATATAAGTGTTAGGTTTTTTTTACTAAAATGAATTTTCTTTTAAAATCAAATCTGCATGTGCTTTATCATACATATGTCCGAATTTATCAGTCAAGATAATTAAAAAAATTACGAGTTAGATAGTACTAAAGTATAAATAAAATAAATGAATAATAGGTGAAAAAGATAAAGATTCAAAGATCAAACTCAGACACGTATAATACATTGAGTTACTGTGTTTTTAAACAAGAGCTCTTAAATCTGTGATATTACAGGATATTTACTTCTGTTTACTTAAAGATTTGGAACCCAGCCGTCTATAGAGTACAGATTGTTTGAAATTATAAACTTTCGCAGAATAAGTAAATTATTCCACTGTAACCCTTTCCGGTTAATCATTCATTTATGAGGACCATCAGTTAGGATTTACAAGCCACTTATGTAAACGCATTACAATAGAGAGATATATTAATGACTGTCATTACACAAATTGAGGAAGAATGTCATTAACGTGAATAGCATTATAACCAAGCCGTTTTAACTAACTGCCTCTCGTTTTAATAGTTTTACATACCATCAATATAATATAATCTAAATCAATCTATATTGATTTTATCAGTCATTAAAATTATCATTGTTTGTCGATATTTTACAATGTTTCTCAAGAAATTAAAATGAAATCTCAATGACCCAATATTAGTCGTATAATCTTAATTATATTAATTGCTTTACAACTTTTTTGATAGCACTTGTAGTTATGGGGAGGTGATTTATATAATTTGGATATAATGTAAAATTAAAAAATATTTACGATTAAATTTTAACTAAGAAAAAACATGAGTAACATTACAATTTACAGTTTAATTACGTATATTACGACATTAATTTTGTTAAATATAATTAACTATTATGTATATCCATTTTTATTTACAAAAATATTTTCGATTTGACCGTTCCAGTAGTAATATCTGTAGTTTTAAAATAAACACCAAGTTGGCATTTGAGACCAAAATGATAGTTTTTTATTCCTTATAGCCTATTTCTAATAATTCGTAGCCATCTAATGTCGATGCATTTGCTAAATGTTAACATTTTGTGATATGGAAATTAATAAGACATCTTTACCATTATATTTTTCTCAAAGCAAATAGATTAATTACTTGGCATTTATTTATTGAGTATTTAGCAATAAAATAAAAACAAAAAAAACTATTGCTTACATCTAAAATACTTTTACTAATAGGGGAGGGCAAAACTTATCCATATTATAGAGCTCTTTGTATTTTCGCACAGTTGATATAGATTAGCGGTAACAAAATTATAAACTGACCAAAATTTGAAGTAAAGGAAAAGAACTGTTACCTAAAATAAGACGTTCTATCGAAAAATAGTGAATGACATACTAAAAAGGGAAGATCCCACGATTTTATACAGTATTTCGTTCAGGTAGGTAAGAGACAATCAAAAGCGCTTGTTCAAAAACAAAGCACAGACAAACTAATTAAAAAAATTCAAATCTCTTTTAGAATTGTTCAACCTAGAATAAAGATTAGATTTTAATTGGATCGTAAGTGTTAATTTCATTATTTAAAATTGAACGTTTTTTCAGTGAGATGGTTAGTTAAAATTTAAATATGTTGACTAACTGAATCAGGTTAGTAACAATATATTCTTGTAACTATGGAATAAATTTGATTTTTCATTTATTTTTTGTTCGAGTGTCATTTAAATGGTATGTTTCTTTTTTTTTTTAAATATTGATATCTGTAGCAACATTTTGGGTTGAATACTATGCTAAAACTTGCAGCCGCACATAAGAATAAATAGAAATACACAAAGATATTACCTAACGGTAGTTTTTATGCTAGAAATTGCACTTGCTACATAATCTCAAAGTCGTTCTACTTATAACATAGACTAAAACTAGGTAATTACATCCTTTAACAGCTTAAAGTATAAAAATAACATTTATAAGGAGAATTCTACATGGATATATTTAAAAAAGAAGAAACCTTAAAAACAAGCCGTATTTAAAAATTTTTATGATTTTACTCTATTCAACAGCATGGCTTGTTATCTACGATACATTTTCCACTTCATTATAAAATTTATATTGACTTTTTTGAAATATATTTTGGGCCAAGAGGAAGATGTTTTGATGACCTGAAAAAAACGCATGAAAATCATTTCTTTTATCATAAAAAAACTTGAGTATTTTTTTGATGATAGAAAACAGATTCCTAAAAAGATTGGTTCAACCATAATTACTCCGATACCTTGTAATAATATTAATATTCTCTAATGTCCCCTAATATTTTCTTACCCGTTGTATTTCTTATAAAGAAAGAAAGGAAAATAGAATGAGGAGAGTAGAGTAATGTTCTTTTTAGAAAAAAATAAAACTTATATAGAAATTTATTTATTTTAACACAATGAACAAAACTTAAAAAAAAAATATATAATTGTAAATGAAGGGGAATAATCTAGAGGTATGTTATAAAGTATGCCTTAACGAGTAGCAAACCCTAGATTTTTGCGGTATCTAAGTTTATCTCTAATAGTCTGATTTTCACAAAAAATAATTAGAATATTACTTCACAAATACATAAAATCGTGGAATATGAAACCCGGTATGAAATAAATATGGTTAAAAACAAAAATTTATCGGATGAAGATAAAATATAATTTCATAATCTCATCCCTAATATAGTACAATAGTGATCCAACTGACGTACTCAATGAAACGTATTCTCAATCTGTAACTTAAGGGGAGAAATTGAAAAGCAACGATGTAATGTGCTAAAGGGAGGTTAGATAAACCTGAAGGGTGTGTATTTACACGAGAAGGGGTTGTGTAAAAGGCAATTGTAAGAGAACTAGGAAGGCATTTTGCATTTCATTGACTTGTTAGTCAAGTAAAAATGTATCGCAAATACAGCTATAGTTTTATGAACTAGAAAAAAAAATTAAGCATCACTCGAGGTACGTTACAATTATCTCAACAGTTAATTTCTTGTAATATTTTTCAACTTCAGTTTGATAGCTTATTTGATTAACTATTACAATTATATTTTGTAATTATTTGTAATAGAGAAACTAAGGATTAATTTATCAATCCTTTGTAAAGAATTAAATTATGATTATTAGTTTATGAACTCACCTTGTACAATATAAACCTAGTAACGCAATTAATTGTTCTAAACATCAATTACACGGTTTGACCTTTCAACTATCGAGTGATTTATTACTGATAAAAATTAAAAAATTCATTCGTTGATAAATACACGCTACAAACCAAGTATTCAGAATGCGCGGGTGAGTAAATAGGCACGTTCTTAAAAAGTACTCATTACAGTTTATTATTGATTGTTCCTGAAATCAAGATAACTTCAGACAGTAGAAACTGAGTTTTTATTTTTTTAAATAATTATCCAAAGAAAGGAAATACGAACAGATAAAGAAGAATTTGTGTACAGAGTGATTCTAAATTGCTCGGTAATCTCGGGAGGTGATTCTATAGTCAGAAATTAGAAAAGATTCACATACATATAGGTCAGAAAAATATTTGTCGGGGAGTTTCGGCTCGCGAAATATTTAGCCCTACTTTCTGTTCACTATGTGAAATTAAACCGCACTAAAATTTTTAAGATACAAATCGAGAGGTAAATTTGGTGCTTCCTTAAGTTTCTTGGTCTAAGAAGTTGAATAAAAGTGACCTCTATCTTAATTAGGTTTTAATAAAGACGGGGTAAAATTTGAAAAGTTTTGTCTGAAAATACACTTTTTAGGTTTGGAATAAAATTACTTTGTGAATTTTTAAATAAATAAAAATTTGTAATTAACTTTGTACAGAATTTACTTCTGAAAAAATTAATGAAATAACGTCTAATAAAATTAAATACAAATTTGAGAAGTTCAGCTATATTTAGAAACAAGACTCAAAACTGGATCGGAAAAGTGATAGATTAAAACAGAAAAATTTACATACAGATGTTATATATTATAAAAGTAAATCTGAAAGATATCCACCTAAAACATATTAAAAAAAAACTGTATTTTTTCATAGGTTGGTAATAATAGCTGATCAGCAATTAAGTTAAGTGTCAAACATTTGAGCGATGTTTGTGCCTGTTATTGTTCGGTCAAATCATACACATTAGGTGATACCACAAACTTGTTTTCATTTGGAGAGTAGACCGACATGCTGCCAATTTATGATAAAGTAAATAAAAATTGATTGGTTACTGTACGTAGATACCAAAAAAATTGCCCAGATCGAAAATTACCGGATTTTTAAGCTTTGGAGAAACGAGTTAGAGAAACAGGTGTGCTTAAACCACAACGATTCAATGCTGGTCGTGAACATTTTGTGAGAAATTCCAACGCTGAAGATGCAGTGTTGAATGCAGTACAATTATCTTCTATCGAAGCAACAGAAGGTTGTCACATCGCTCTTATGTTTCACAATCAATTGTCTGGTGGACGTTAAGGGAACAACAATTATATCCACTACATATAACAAGTTGTCAAGAGTTATTTTCCGCCTGAGTTTGATAAACGGATAAAATTTTGTCTTTGGTTAATTAGAAATTGTGAACATCTTCCCTAAATAACAACCATTCCTAAATAATATTCTAATTACTGATGAATCATGTTTTATAAGAAATGGCATTGTAAATCATTGAAACACTCACACTTGAGAGAAGAAAAAACCTATGAGATGTGAAATTTATTTTTTATATCCATTATTTATCAATTTTCTTCTTTTATTGATAAGTTTTCTATTTGTTTTCATTTACATTACGTTGTTCAAACATTAAAAAAACTTTTGTTTGACAATTGCTTCACTTTTCCGATCCAGTTTGTGTGTTTTGTTCTAATTAAAGTTGAACTTTAAATCAAATTTGTTTTTAATATTAATAGAGGTTATTTAAATAAATTTTCTCAGAATTAAAAGCTCTACAAAGTTAACTAGAAATCTTTATTTGTTTATTGGTAAATTGAAGACGAAGTTATTTTATTCCAATCCTAAAAAGTGTATTTTCCGACCAAATATCTTCGTGTTTTACCTCTACTATCTTAAAACCAAAGTAAAATAGAAGTCCAAGACCGCTTTTATTCAACTTCTTAAATCAATAACCATAAGGAAGCACCGAATTTAACCCCCCGATTTCTCCCCTAAGAATTTCAGTACGGTTTAATTTCTCACAAGGAATAGAAGCAGGGCTAAATGTTTAGCGAGCCGAAACTCGCAAAACAACTGTTTCCTGACCTATGTCTACATAAACTTTGGAATCATTCCGTGTCTTAAAAGCGGGTTTGAAGTAACAACAATCGGTATTTGTAAAACTTTTTTTCTTGTTGAGTTCAACATAAACCTTTCTTAGTTTCATTCTTTTATTATATGTTGACGCGTTTCGGAGCCACTCCATTGTCAAAACTTATAATGGGTAAAACTTATGAAGAACATTTAATAAGGCATTTAATAAAAGAAGAACATATCCCAGTGAAAATGGAAAAATCTATGAAATTAATTCACAAATATACTAAAAGAAGAATAATGAACATTTAAAGAATTTAGAAATCTTTAAATTAAAAGTAACAGTTAAACAATCATAAATTAACAGATCAACAAACGGATGTCCTTTCCAATAAACTCAATCTATTGGAAACAGGAAATAGATATAAAAATTAAAAGATAAGCGAACCATTAGTAACAAATATACAAGAAGACCAAATAAGGCATAACGTGAAATAAACGGAAGGGGTTGACTAAACACTATATAAAGATTAATAGGAATTTAATAGTACCAGAAAAATAAGTTTTAACAATAGGGTGGTTCCGAAACCCATTAACGTATAATAAAAGAATGAAGCTAAGAAAGGCAAACAACACATAACAAAGAAATTACAGTATTCTTGGTGGAAAATATAATAGTAATGATCTTAACAACAACAATTGTAAAACTTACTAGGGGTCTTTATCATATTATCTGTTTAAAGTAATTAAACATTTCAAACATTATGGAAAATCACTTTTTTTCTTACTAGAAACTTTTATATAAATTTTTTTCTTCGGACATTTGAATTTTTTTCAAAGTACATTTTATTAAACCATACTGGTTTATAAAGTAGTTATTATTTGACCACAGTTATTACAATTTCTTTTTAAATTAACATTTTTTTGTAATTAAAGTTTTTAGTTGTACAACAACCATTGAGAAATTGAAATAGAAAAACTTTGACGTTGGCTGAATTCAATCTTACACTCTCTTTATCTGTTTAGCCTCCGGAACTACCGTAAGGTATTACTTCAGAGGATGATGTGAATGAAGTGTAGTCTT